>VWZO01004080.1:36201-236045 GCA_013396975.1 Bucco capensis | reverse complement strand
CTCCCCACACCTTCCCTTGGAGCCAGCTGGCTCCAAGATGGACCTGCCACAGGTCAAGGCAGAGCTTAACAGTGGTGGTGGAAGCACCTCAGTGGTAACACATTTAAGAAGGGGGAAAAAAACTTCCGCAGAAAAAGCAGCTGGAGGAGAGGATTAAGAATATGTGAGAGAAACAACTCTTTAGACACCAAGGTCAGTGAAGAAGGAGAGGGAGGACATGCTTCAGGTGCTAGGGCAGAGATTACCCTGCAGCCTGTGGTGAGACAGGATGTCCCCTGCAGCTAGTAGAGATTAACGGTAGAGTAGGTGTCCACCTACAGCCTATGGAGTACCCCAAGCCAGAGCAGGTGGATGTGCCTGAAATTGGGAGTAAAGCTGAGCTTGGAAAGAAGAAAGGAGTAGGAGGAAGGTGTTTTAAGATTAGGTTTTATTTCTCATTACTCTGGTTTGATTTTGGTAAGTTAAACTAATTCTCCCAAGTTGACTCTGTTTTGTCTGTGATGGTAATTGGTGAATGATCTCTCTATGTCCTTATTTTGACTCATGAACCTTTTCTTACATTTTCTCTCCTCTGTCCATCGGAGGAAGGGAGTGATTCAACAGCTTTGGTGGACATCTGGCATCCAGCCAGGGTCAACCCACTACAATTAGCCACTCTTAGGTCCTCTGAATGATAAAATTGTCATTCATTTCTTTAAAATGACAATAAAAAGGAATGGTTTAGCAGAGTTTTTACCCTTTTGTGGGACACATGGAATGGAGCCCAAGTTGCAGCACTGTCTTGATATTGATCTCTCAGAGAGAGTTAATTTGTCAATGACTGTAATTTGCCAAGCTTTATGAATCTATTATTCTTCCTTTGGAATGATATTTCTCTTCCAGATCTGTGCTATTTTATATATATATATGTTTTAATGCAGTTAAGATTAAAAAATGACATAAATTTCTGAAGTCTTTAATTTACATAGAAACAAGTACCTAGCCTGTAAAAGAACATGGGACCAGAAGGCATACTGGTAGTCCTCTGTCCATCACCTTGTTTTCAAGCACACTGTGCCATATAACTAATGTTTTTAACCTATCATGCTCCCCTTGGAAACCAATAAAAGTTTTCACAGAATCACAGAATGGCCAGGTTGGAAGGGACCCTAAAGATCATCTAGTTCCAACCTCCTTGCACTGAGCAGGGAGCTTTAGTCTCCTTTCTGCTCTTTCCTCCTCATTGCCCTGAATATTTTATTAGCCTTTCTCTAGATCTTTTTCCATCTGAATTCATCTTTCCTGAATAAACATAACTACACTCAGTATTCCAAGTAAAATAGTAATTGCGTGTGATGACATTAATATTTTCCTATCTCTGCTGGGTATCTCTTCCCAGGAACTGGCTTTTTGCAGCTAAAACACACATAAGTATTCTGTGTTTGACTGACACAGCTTATTCTTCCTCCTCTGTAATTTCTAATTTATAAGCTCTCAGTTTATAATCCAAATTCTTGTTACTAGTCCTCAATTGTACGACCTTCCATTTCTTATAGTAATCCATTCAGCCCATTTCTTGTATTCCAGCACTGAAGGTCACCCAATCCCTCCTTCAGGATACTTCAGTTCTATTCCAGCCTGATTTGTCTTGTGGCAGGGGCAGAGATGTCAAGCCATGTGGGAAAGCTGGCTCAGAAACATGCAGCTGAGGCTTGACTTAGCAGCTCAGAGGGTACAAGGGTGACTACAACTGCACCCAGTGATCCAAGCCACAACAATGTACTACTAGATTCCTAAAGAAGCTCATAAAGGTGCTATAGTCACTGCAATCTGGAAAGCTAGATACACTGAGTTTACAGAAATTGTCTTCACCTTGTGTTTTGACAAATACATGAATGATTTTTCAATTAGTAAAATTGGTGAGTAGACATTTGCAGAGAAAATTTTCCCATAAGCAAATAACAAGAAAGATTTTGAAGTGGCTTTTGAAATTATATTTGGAATATTATTTCTGATAACCAAACCATTAAAAACCATTAGACTTCTCTTGGATTGGGCTAAATCCAGATAGGAAATAATCCCTCTGGTTGTAAAACTATATAATTACAAGACTATGTTTCTGGTAACAAATTCACACCTGGTGGGTACCTGAGTGGTCTTCACATGAAGGCAGCACTCAGGCAGCAATTTACATATGCAAAGTGAATCTCTCGACACTGATTTTTTTTTTAGCTGTATTTGAACATGATCAGACAGGTAAATGTTACTGAATTTTTGTTGTTATATTTGCTGACCAGAAGATTGGTCCACTTTGATCTTGTTACAAGATTGTAGGTTTAATTTTATACCTTTAGGTGTGATAGCTGCTTGTTACAGTTTTCCTCAAAGCACTTCCTTTTCTTTTATTTCCAAAGGTCCTGAAAATACTGATCTTTAAAAGCACCTACAATTCATAAGTCTATTGTCATGTCTGTAAAAACTGAGATAAACTTCATCTCTGACAGATTGGTCTATATTTATTTATATTTTTAAAGGTAGATATTTTCAAAGAAAAGGTCCAGAAGTCTGTTATTAAAATCTGATGGAAACTGTAGTAAATTTCAGACTTTGAATGTAGATGAAGGATTTTGATAGCTGTATATTTTTTATTTATGTTATGAGAAGCAACTACTCTAATCACATCTCTCAGCTTCTATCTTAAAAAAGGCTGATGAACTGTAGAGTGGTGAAAGGGCAAATGTAACTGACTTTGACCAGTGTGTCAGCTCTTGTCTTAATGTAGACTGTCAGTGTCGAAACAACAGAGGTACTTAGCAACCACAATCATTAGACATAACCTTTAGAGTCACACAGCAATGTTGGCTCTCATTCCCTGAAGCCCACATATTACTGTTTTTGTAATGAAGGAATTGTAGGTGACTGGTGTTCTCATAAAATACCACTTTATTTTTGAGAGCTTGCGTGGTATATTGTTCACAGAAATGCATGGAACTTTTTACACTAGTCTAATGTGTCACCACAATTAGAACCACTACTTTGTAACATAGTATTGATGTTTGGCTGATATCAAGCAAGTCTATCCCTTGCCTGAAAGTGAACACTGATGAGGACAATAAACAGACATAAGACTAGGTGCCTTCCTTCATATAATGATTTAGCAGTGACACAGTGTTTGAGACAACATACTTCTACAAAACAGAAATGGATGCAAAAGAGATCAGATGGTAGTATTTGAATCTGCCTATTTTACCATTTTGATAAGATAAACTGTAGTAATGTAATTACATACATTATGTGCTTGGTGACAATACTGAGAGTGTCAAGTTGCTAATGACCAGCAAATGGAGGGTCAATATGGAAAGAATGGCAGGTTTAGGGGCAGAGCTAATTGTACAACTGTATGCAAATGTATATGCTTTGGTTCATATCTTTAAGCAATTGCATGCATGGTGCAGTTTTTCACTGAGGTGAGGTAATGCTTTGCCTGAACTAGAGCAAAATTTAGGTTTGGCTGTCATCCAAATTAAATTTGCAGTGTTTTGTGCAGTTGTCACAGCTGAGCTTGAATATGTATCCCCATGCACATACCGGTTGGTGGCTAGGATGCACACAAAAAACAAAGCACACACTTGAGGTTGAAGCTTTAAAATGAGTAAATGCACTTAGAGAAATTTTCAACTTCTCTGAAAGCACTGCAGTTAATACCTCTTCACCTTCACAACTGAGAGGCAGAGATTTTCTTGAACTCCCATTACATAGCCTCCCTACCGTACAATCAGGATTCAGGGTGATTCTTGTTTCTAAGGTTCAGTTTCTCTACTCTTACCTTGCTTTTTTTCTGGTAGGCATTAACTGCCCCTCTCTCAAAAGAAATAATAAAAAAAAAGAGAGAGAGACAGAAGAACAGAAGTGCTTAACACTATCCAGATGTTTGTATATGTATGGCTAGGCTTCGCGAACGAAGATCCAGGGAGCTTTTTAAGTACTATTCCTACTGACCTATATCTGGACCACTATGATACATCTAGGAAGGGGAAAATGCAAAACAAAATATCCCCCAAGCCCTCTATAAATCTTCACACAAAACAAAGAGAATAAACCCCAACAAAACAGAATCCTTATTCCTCAAATTGCTAACCTGCTTAGCAGAGAGAACTGGAGAAATCTCTTCCTCCGGAGAAATCTCTTCCTCCCATGATTTTGACATGCAGTCTTGATAAAGGAAAAGGTTTTTAAGGAAATAAGCCAGGATACAGGATATCCTTTTCCTCTTCCCAGTGAAGATCTCAGGCAAAATATTCTGCTTCTCTATGCAAAAGATCTTCTTCCATTCACTGAGAAAAGTCATAAGCATTTGTTCTTGCCAGCTAACTCCATGCAAACAACCAATCTGCAAAGCAGAGTGAAAAATATGTCTTAATTTGTACCAAAAAAAGAAAATGGTAAAGGTGGAGACATTTAAGATAGCATATTGAGGGCATGTCAGTATTTTAGAGGTTCATAACTTAACCATAAAAATTTGCTTCAGAGTGAAACTTGGCATGGAAGACTGCCATATTTGTAAGTAGGTTATTTAATTTGAGGTTACTAATACCCTAATGCATTGTGAGCTGTCATATTTATTAACCTGCATTGATTCTTTTTTTCTTAAAAAAATGACAGAAATATTCTTTTCCTGAACAGGTGGAAGGAGGGTAGATGAAGCTAGAATTTGCCTTCCTGTGTATCAGCCTAAAGGAGGAAACAGGAGGTAAAGGCTTATTTGTTTCATACAGCAATATTGAAAAGCTAGCAAGTGTTGGTTTTCAAATCTGGTTCTGGGATATTACAAATGTATAATGGCCCTTTTAACTTTGTATTATTGATAAATTTAGAGCTCTATATGCAGAACTATCTGCACAAAATAGCTCAAACTTTGTTTTCGGATGATATGGACTATGAGGACCCACTGTGAATTTCTGCAGTATTTTTAATCTTGGCAGAAAAAGAAAAATGGAGAAGATACCAAAACAAATATAAGGAAGGAAAAAGGAATACAGAAATAGGTTTTTCTAGAACTTGTGTAGAGTTCTCTAAATACTCAATCCCCTTCCAACATGCCAGCCAATCACCTCTCCTAAAGATTTGTCTGGTGTGGAAGCCTTGCCAGAACATAATTTTTGGTGAAATTTCTGTCACTGCTCCCTGTCATGAATATTTATGTACTTCCCAATGGAAATCATTGCTCATCTGAACGGGAGTTAACAGTTCTTAATAGTCCTTTCTGATTTGATTGATGTTTTTGTCACTTCCTCCAGTAAATAGGTTTCTATTAGCATACCAAATATGCTATCTGTCCTTTTGCCTCTGCAGGCACTTAACTGACCACTTACTTAAGATTTAAATATCCCACCTAGGGCTTTTCTGTCAGTTCAGGGTCTGCTTTTCCACCCTAGTGGGTGAAGGACTTTTGGCTGAGCTTCGTTACTGTTTCTGACCTTACACAGCGATGGCATCAGGTCTGTTCAGACTGGCTCTTTGGAGGAATTCTGCAAAATTGACATAAATTTGTCCATATTTTATACTACAGACTTGTGAGTGGGATACTATTAGTAACTGAATGATGTTCAGAGATGTGTAATCATATATTTATACTTCAGTTGTCTAAACATATAACAGGATGATCTTTTACAGACAGAGCAGAGGCTGGAATAGGTTTTTCATGGAAATATGCCCTGAAGTCATATATCATTTATATGCCACATGCTAACTTTGAAAAAGTGTTCAGAGCTAGCAGTGTAATATTGCTGCTAACAAATAAACTCTTTTCATTATTATCCACTGTTTTCAAGGCTGCAGGCTGCTGGTTCCAAAATAAATGTCTCAATTTTTCTCAAGTGTTTTTAATACTGCAAATAATGTAAATTTTGTGTATCACGTTTGGCATAATGGAGTTGACATTTGGGTCTTTTCCTTGTAAAACACTCATTTTTGTGTGGCCCAAACACATTAATTGTTGCTTATGTGTTAAGCAGAGGGATCTTCTGGATGCTGTAGATGAACTGTATTGAAAGACTTCCTTTTTTTATTAGCGTGAGTAGTTTGAGGGGTAGGGAGGATTTAAATCAACAAGTAGTTTAAAGTTTAATTTCCTACTAGTTCGTGTAAATATTGGTGTTATGCTGTAAATCTGCATTCTAGTGAAGATAAAAGAATAGAGGAAAATGATCTATGGAAACATAAAGTAGGATATATAATTGCTGGAGACTCTAAATTTTGGATTATCCTTATTACTTAGTATATTTTTGCTTCAGAAATTAATTTCTTGATTGCAAGCAAAGGCCTGGTTCTTCTCCGTGGAGAATGTGCAGGGAAAGATGTAAGACAAAAATCAAATGCCTTTTGAAGGGCTCCAGTTGAAAGTAGGTGTGTTAATCCAAGAAAAGGAGGCATGAGACAAATATCTAGTACTTGAAAGTCCATGTGTACCCAAGCACATCACCTAGGCATCAAACAGCCAAAGTTGTTAATACCTTGCCTCAACTGAGAGTCTGGTTCGTAACTGAGGAGTTCATAGTTAACATTCCCAATACTTTGCAATGTGAACCACTTTTTTGAGTTCATATTAGTCTAAAGGAATAGCTATGAGACTATAAGAGGATACTTTATGAGCAATGGAACTCCACTTCAGCACAACTAGTGCAAGGAATTAAAAGACTGTAGGGAGTTCTCTTTCTTCTGCAAATGGTAGAATTTTTTGATAATTTTGATTGGCTGTTTTTACACTATTGTGATTTAGTGTTACAATGGAATCAAGAATAGCATGGTTTTCATATAACAAGATGATAAATTCAGTCCTGAAAATAGTATGCATACTACTGTGATATAAGTACTGTTGCCCCTCTGTCTAGGTTAGACCAAATCAACTACCTCCCTCTAAGAGTTTCTTGTGAGGAGGTATAGTCTAAGGTACTTGGCCTTGGAGCAAGCATTGGTTCCTGACCCAGTATTATGTAATGGCATGGCTATTGTTTCATTCCTCACTTTTTGATCAATGTTTGGATCAAACCTTTTTTGAGTTACTATTCTAGATTAGGGATGAGTTTACTTTGGCAATAGTGGAGATGTAGTCCTTGGCAACCAGCACTGCACTGTTTCATGCTCCCCCTATTTATAGGTGTGTTTAGTGCTGCACATCTTGATCAATTAAGCAGGGATTTTTTCCACAAAATAAACTCTCCCCAGATAGGCAAAGACTTTTGATGTTGTTTTTTGTTAATTCTGCATTCTATCATACCCTTTTAACAGAAGGAGAAAAGATTCTTGATAATTTACGGCCATACCAAATTTCAGTGCAGTATAGTATTCTATGGCTAATATAAAACCAGAAAACACCAAACAGTCCTTCACTGTACCAATGCGAAGCAGCACTGTAATATTGTCTGCATTTTAGCTGTTTGCCAGGGGAAAAACTAGCAAGCAGTACTTAGGCTAAAATATAATCCTATAATTTTTACATAAAATATTGATAAGGAATAAACACTTAGTATCCCTGGTGTGAATTCACTGGACTTCACGAAACCCTAATATATGGATTAAGAAAAGTTAACATAATCCTTTTATGAGAACTAAAATCAATTATGTGTCAGCTTTGTAGTATTATAAATGTATTTAGTCAGCATAGAATTTTTCCAGCAGTGCTGGTTGCAGATTGAAATTGACTAACCAGATGTTAAATATTAAATAGAACTAATCAAAGTATGGTTCAAGAGATTTTAAAAACAATGATCAAAGAGAGCTATTTATTACCTGATTCATGTTTCTATTCAGACACTGCTCCTATGATGTTATATCTACCTGAATTTAGCTTGCTGCAAGCTCTTAATTTTTTTCAGTTTAACATGAATGAGAAAGATAATTCAATAAAAGCATGTTAATGCAGTACCATAGACAGAAAGGCACAAAGCTCAGGGAATTACAAGCAAAACTGGCTAGAGCAAAGCATATTTTAGGGACAAAATGAACCTCAGGCCTGATCTGAAGATGACCAAATGTAGAGCTATCCTTTTTGTTGACTGCACAGGGTTTATCTTAGTCCTATTGTGTAAATAGTAAAGCAATACAGTAATAAGAGTAAGAATAGCCTCTGACTCTAATGTGCAAGCAGGAGGGGCCCAGCCATTGTGAAAGAAAATAATCAGTTATGCTTACTTGCAGAGTTGTTTTAACATAGAATATGTACGTTTGGGCTCCTAAATTCATAAGACACAACCACATAATTAGCCCCTATTTTTAGGAGAGCTGAGCACGTCCCAGTCCCACTGAAGCCAAGAAAGTGCAGGTGGGAGACTGGCTGCTACTGTCCTCGCACAGTGCAAGGACAAAGGAGCTCTCTGCACAGTCAAAGAGCAACATTTAAAATGGATCAAAGGAAATGTTCTTTTACACAATGTATAATTAATACGTGAAACTCATTATTGTAAGAGATGACAGGGGCCAAGGGCCTGGTATTCATTGCAAGAGTATATCTTAAAAGTGTAGTTGCACGAAATGACTGTGTACACTGTGATGTTTGATAGAGTAATTTTAGAGTGTCACTCCCTATCCATTTTATTGTTTAAAGTACAAGTCATCAGAGATGACAGAAAAACTTGCTTTCCAGAGGAAACTTTGTAACTATTTGTTAGTGAGTTTATGTCTTGATTTAACCAGCAGTAGATGCTATCAAAGGCAGATAACTCAAACAGATGGAATACTGTGCTGATTACATGTGGTTTTTCCTGGCTGTAATGATGGGCTGCTCCCTGGCTTCCTCACATAGTTGCACACACCACATCAGGAAAAATCACAGCCACTATCAAGCAATTATCTGTCATTTCTTGGTCTCAGTGCCTCTTTCCCTTTTGAAACAAAGCAGTGAGTTAGGAATGTGGCACAGAACATAGTCCTCCAGGTCCATAGCCAAAGGCGCTTTGTGTGGCTGAGAGGAGGAAAATGACTCACGGATCCCTAAAGACTCTCTCTTCCTTCTTTTGTGTAACAGAGAGCCAGCTGGGCATCTCGTTTTAAGAGACTGCAGCTAGCTGGTAGAGCTGCTGTCAGCAACTGAGAGACAGATGCAGATACTGGACTAAAGCAAGGACTCAGGCCCTTGGACATGGAGGGCAGCAGGGTCTGGGTTCAGCCGTAGCCTTGTGGTGGGGCCACAGAGTAGCGAGTGTGCCAAGAGGCACATCTAGGCTTCCAGTAGGTAAAGCTTGGTTTGGTTAAACTATATAACAATAATCCCCCCAAAGCCATTCTGTCCTTGGAGCATATATTCAGTGGCACTGAAGATCTGAAAATAAGTATCTTTCTCCATATTTTTTTTTCCTGGTCTGATTCTTGTTTTACCCAATAATGGCTTTCCATATTGGCAAGATTCGTTTCCTCATAAATCTACACAAACTCCATGCAACCTGTCTGGTCACAGGAAAAATCTCCTGCTTTCTGTCATCCCTAAAGTTTGGCTGTAGCTTTCCCCAACATTCCCACTGCTATCTGGTCCTTAGCTGCTTCAGGAGCCTCCCAGCCCACACTACATGAACCCATGCCTTCTCATCTTCATCTCCTTCAAAAAATTCCCCAGGAAAGAAACTGCATTCTTAGGAAAGGTACAGTCCTCTCTTTCTGGAAGTTTCACCTTTGCCAGAGTAGAGATGCCAAAGCAAAATGAACAGACAGCCTTCCTTTCTGCTGCTTAGGCACACCTTTTGTAACAGAAAAAG
Organism: Bucco capensis; assembly: GCA_013396975.1. Classification (NCBI taxonomy): domain Eukaryota; kingdom Metazoa; phylum Chordata; class Aves; order Piciformes; family Bucconidae; genus Bucco; species Bucco capensis. Next base: position 226,320 of record VWZO01004080.1, on the reverse strand, counting down.
AGAAAAAAATATACATACATGCATACATATTCTTTGTAAATATATTCACATATACATGCACACATATATGTAAATAATGGATGCATATATATGTATAAACACACATAAAAATAAGCTGAGACAGAGCAAATAAAATACTATACTACTTATCATAAAGATGCATTTTTCGGCCAACTCTAGGTATTATGAAGGTAAGGAAAAAACACAAATGGTGGGCAAGGATCCCTACCCAAACGGGAAAATTTTCAGAACATGGGTGGATTCAACTACAGTTTTCATGAGTAAATTTTTTTCTCTAATTTTATTTTGACAAACTTCCAAAGTCTTTTACTGAATTGCTGCTGCTTCTCCAAAAACAAGCTATAACCAGGTAGAGACATAGAAAATTACAGCTCTGCTGAAATTACAAGTACCTGAAAACTGTTGTTTTTATAGAAAACACTAAGCATCTTTACTTCTAGGTGGGACTACTTCTGTCACCAGTGCAGCAGTTCTCTAGCTACCCTTGCCCTGAAAAGCATTTACAATTTTTGGTCTTCCTTATTAGCCAGAAAATAATTTATCTTCTGAGTAAAAGATAATTTTAGACTGAGCTTTATGGTTAAGCAGTTTAAGTGTACTTTTTCTGTGCTATTCTCTGGTTTAGAGTTTGAAAATAATATTGTTATGGATTTATTATTATTTTTTTTATTTTTAAAAATAATTCAGTAAACGTATTTAGTCAAACCCAAGTACTTCTTGGGAGGTAAAAAGTAAACTTACCACTATTCTTAAAAGGTACAAAATTGTTTACTTTTATAACCCTTGCACAAAAAGGCCCCAAAGCCTCAGAGCTATGATTCTCCAAATCACAGCTCTGTAAGCTTGACTGATTGATTTAAAAGCTTGCAAGAGGTTTATAATGATTCACTGTGTAAGCCACTGATTTTATATTTAAGTCAGAAGACTGCTTTTAAATGACAGAAAACTTTAGACCTAACGCTGGACTCAGCAGGTGATCCAGTTTGCTCAGAATTAAAATGGCAGCGTTCTTCTGGCACAAGTGTTTGAAGTGGATTTTTGAAACACGTGCACAATGCATTTTATCTAAGATTATTGCAGAAAGCATTGAAATCTATGCCAGAATTTTCAAAGCTTGCCTTCTCTGTGTTTAATGTGGTAGGTATGCAAATAGCTGGATGATCAGTATTTTTCCACAGGTATGCTCAAAGATAATTTTAAGCACCTGTTTTTTGAGATTCTATACAGATGGCCAGAAATTGAAGCAAGATTAATTACTCCAGTAATTTTTTGTTGATCTGGGAGCAGAATACCTTCTCAAAAAGACCTCTCCCATGTGGTAGGGTGGGAGATAGGGAGAGATAATGTGCTAGGTAGCCTGCATTTGGGGAGATCCAGGACCACATCTCAGGCCTTCCCCATAATAAGAATAAAGTATTTTATGTCAACAGTTCAAAAAGGAGTTATCAGCAGTAACTCCTATTGACTGTGTACCGTTTCCTTCTTCTCTATTAATGAAAGTGAATATTGGCATCACCACCAGCCTGGCATGAAAAGGAAACTTGAACCACAACAATCTAATAAATCTGGTACCAAACACCCCAAAGTTTTTCCATAGTATTTCTACAGGATATTTTCCCTATTCTTCCCTTTCACTCTGCAGACAGAGAGCTTGCCCCTGAGGCTCCATTATCTGCAATTCTGGGTCAAGTGAGTTGCCTCTAGAAACTCTCTGTTTGGGGACCACATCACAGGTATCTTCTTGATAATTCTTTGTCCTAAATACCGATAAGCAAGATAGAGATTGTCTTCCAGGTGTAGGACTGTAAGTGCAAGATGCAAAGTTAGGCCATACAATAACACTGGAAGAAGATTTAAAGGTTTTCAATAAACTTTTTGCCAAAAGTTGTGAGTATTCAGTGGATATGGTTTTTTACAGACAATAAAAATCTATGGATTTGGGCTTCTCGGGATGCACATCTATATGTAGTGCATCACTTCCTCCAGTTAAACTACTCTCTCTGTGGAGAGGAACTTAACATTTTTAAAACTTTTTTAAGGACAGCAAAGAAAAGAGATTCCCTGCAATATTGATCCCATCACAACAGATCACACATGTTTGGCAATGATGATAGAGCTATACAGAACCATGCGCTACCCAAAAGTAGGTCCCTTGGTAATTGTTACAAATAGAGAAACACTGTTACATTGCTTTACATTTCAAAGTGCTGCTTATTGTCTATTTTTCTGACACAAAGATTTAGGATCAGAATATTGGTTTTGGTTTTGTTTATCATGTAAGCTTATTGCAAGACAATGTCAGGTTGTCTCTCCATTAGTTAATAGCAGCTACTTCCTTCTTGCTGATTTAACATTTTATAGAAATTTCTTCCAACTGTTCTTTTCTGTAACCCAGCCCTTAAAACATTATAGAAAGGTCTTAGTTTTATTATGGCCATTTTGTGACTTGACATCACTGGTATCTCATTTTTACCTCTGATATATTGCAGCTTGTAAGTAACTGGTATGTGTTTAGTTCTCAGTTTGCCTTATTCTGGAACTTGATGTTACTGTACAGACTATCAATCTCCATACAAATATCTTTTTCCTTAGAAGGCAGATTTAATCCTTTTATCCCATTTTAACCCAAAGAGTAATATTTTATATTTAAAACTTGAAAGCTGTAAAACAAAAACCTAGATTAAAATACTTCTGGAAAATTTGAAGAGAGCTGAATATTTTTTTTTCTAAATGCAATAGCATTGTATTTTCTGAAACGCTTATGAAATGTTTGCTTCCTGTATCCCTGCAACAAAAATTGAGTCAATACCAAGACTTGTTAGTTCTACATTAAATATTTATTTAGAAAAAAACCCCTCTACCAACATCAACACCACTGTGAAAATTATCTATATTAACTGTTTCTTGTTGATGTTTTTTCCTTGTTTAATGTTGTGTGTCTGATAGAAGAGATGTCTGAACCAACAAATCAGAACCTGCCATACATTTTTTTTTAAGTATTTGAGACAGGAAGCCAGTCTTATGTGTCTGGTGTAATTCTCTTACAGTCACATCCCAGTCCTCGTTGGTTTTTGAACACTATGGGAATACAAACAATACAAAGCATTTTTTTAATTACAATTCAAGATTCAGGTCACAAATGATTTACATTATAGCTGTTAGCATAGGCTAGATTTACAGCAAACACATTAAAATAATTAACATTATTCTTAAATATGAGTCAGTATAATTGAAAGTGACAGATTCTAAGTTGATGAAGGTAATAAAAAAACCTTAATCTAGTTGAGAGTGGCTGAGCAATAAAAAAATATACCTTTGAAGAGAGCAAATGTTTCATGCCAGTGAGTCTGCAGAGAGAGTGTGTCCTGGGTGTATTCAGTTCAGACACTGCCATTCTTGCACCTGACCAGGGTAAGTCCAGGCTCCTTCTGAGCTGACCTAGCCTTTCCATATTTTCAGATCCTCAGAAAAAATGATGGTGCAGTGCTGCTCAAAAGGCTCTATCTTTGCAGCATCTTGGATCAATACCTGTTTTCAGTGAGCTTTGAGGCACTCTGTGAGCTACAGGGCAGAAGAGGGAATAAAGCTGAGTTGTCAGTTACTTGAGCATAGAGAGACCTGTGATAGATGGCATCTGGTTTATGTGTTTGCTTGATAGTTTTTCATCAATGTATGTCATTTTCCTTTTAAAGATGTACCCAAGAATGCCAGTAAGAAACAAGGCATCTCTTTCTCTTTTTTGGGGTGGATGCATAGGAGTTATGGGAAACTGCATAAAGAATAGGGAGAGCTTGGCTCATCCCTGGCAGCAAGTTGTGGGAAACCTTTGCCAGTTACTGCCATGGGCAGGCAGGAAGTGAGAGATACTGGTGGGAAGGAATCCCTGGCGACACTGGAGGTGATGAGTGCCCATGGAGAGTGGGAAATACACATACATCCAGAGTGCTGGAGAACCCCTCCCTAGACATTTCCCACCCACCTGGGAAGAAATGCAGAGTTGGGCAAAGCACAAGCCTGAAGAAAATAATGCATCCTGCCAGTGGGCAAGAAGGGTAGTGTTTTTTTCAATCCCTTTATGTTTATTCACTGTCATTTTCAGAGGTTGTTTTGTTTTTCAAAAAAAAAAAGCTTTATTTCAAAAAGCTTTGGAATTCAAAACCTGAAAGTCTCTGGCTGAGCTGAGGTCCTGTTGCAGGCCTTTAGTTAAGAGGGGCAGACATTCTTTACATGATGATTTGTCAGCCTTTTTTTTTTAGTGGCAGACTTTTATTTACATGAATCTTTATGTGCAGTCTTGCTGCACAGTAGCTTCATGCACAGAATATGCAAGGACAGGACTTTAGGTCCAATAAATAGCATTCAGTGTAAAACCCCATTAATGTCATGGTGCAGAAGCTGCAGTATCCCATCTTATTGTCCTGTCTACATTGTCCTTTTTTGCTGCATGGACCCCTTTTCCCAAGGACAGCAGCAAACTTATACTGCCACCTGGAGAGGTGCAATACAAACCAGGTTTTGAGCTAGTTCATCCCACATAAAGCATGAGTAGGGACAGGTGACAGTCACATCTTAATCTTAGCATGAAATAGAAAAATGAGGCAGAGTTCTGACTTGCTTTTTGCCTTCTGGTTGTTTTGCTTTAACTTAAATAACAACAAACACAAAGCATGTGCCAGGGTTTTTTTTTGCTTCTGAACTGGACTGCGTTGAGGATTTCTGTCTTTGTTCTTTCTATATTTCCATGACTCAAAAACTAATACCCCAACTCCTCGGTATCCAGCTGGTGTAAATGCACTATGGTTGATCTAATGCAAGTGAACAGCTCAAAATCTGGACATCTGATGGCAAGGAGAATTGCTGTGGGAGTCTTTCATATCCATGCAGATATTAGAGGCTGATACTGTATAGTGTGAGCTTGGAACCAGCACAGCTGTAGGGAAACAGGCCCATGGAGACTGCCCTGGCTTATCTCACCTGTGCAGAGGTATGAGCATGTGGAGCAGATGAGGATTGAGAGGTTTGAGAACTGCTTACCCTGTATGATCAAACACAGAACAGAAATCACTCATGTTTTTACCATGTTTTCCACGTACCTAAAATATTTAGAAGGAACTGTTTATTGCAGCTAAGTTTCAGTAGTAAGGAAGATAAACTATAGTGTTAAAATAACAAAAAATATGCATAAAGGAGTGTGGAAACAACCAGGTCATTGTAGTTACAAGGATAGGTTATGGCTTCTTTCAGCAGTTTAGATACCTGGTCTGTGGGATTTGAACAGTTAAAATTAAAAACATAGGCATGAGTTGCAAGTCTGTTAAAGACATGGTTTTGAGAACTGTTTCAATATATTTCAGCAGTATAAAAAAATTAAAATTGGTGAATTTTGAAGGTGAAATCTAATTTTAAATTCTGGTTCCTTTTTGCTGCATGATGTCACCATAACCCCTAGGTGGTATTCAAACTTTATAAATCAAAATTTTCTGTTATTTATTCTATTTGTCATGCATTACATGCGTAGTGCAATTTTCAGAGATTAAAATGATATATCCCTAATTCTTGGATGCTCTTTGATCATATTTATTCCTTTACTCCTTTAAACATTGCTGAATAATTGTGTATGCATTCACTGGCTGACGAGTACATTCCCTGTTTGATCGGCTAATTATGGAGAGACACTAGTGTCTTCATAGTTAAGTTTGTAACTAGCTTTGAGCTGTAAGGCCAGTTTTGATCTCTCTTCTAAACATACTGGAATAAATCCATGCAATAGAAACTTAAGATGTGTGGTAGAGAAAATTTGGTGATGTTTTGTGGTTAACTGTATGTTGCACCAGACATAATTTAATATTTTATTGTTAGGAAATTCTTTTCTGACCTTGTTGACCTCTCAGAAATACTGCTTATCTCTGCACTAGGAATGAATGTAGTGTTAATTTTCTACTGGATATGTTTGTCCCAGTTCTGGATGAATCTGGAAGAGCCTGTTAAATGCATCAGTCATAGAGAGGGAAATTTCAGCACTTCATCAGTAATCTATTGAGGATTTTGTACAAGTTTCTGCTAGACTCCAAAGAGTAGCAAGCACCCAAACTGCACAGGGTGGGTTATTCTCCTCCCTGTGTTTTTATGGAGGTATACCTCACAGCTCTGTGGAACAGAAAAGCTAAATAAACCTTCCAGAAATGAGTTCAGAATAGCAGCATCACAGAAAAGCCTTCAATATTCTCTGGAATTTCAAAAGAAAAGTCTTATTAAGATACAGCTGGATAAGCAGAGCTAGTACCTGGTAAGAGACATGCCGCTTGGCTAAATGGGGATGCTGTAGCTGTATTTAACAGCTGTTAATGTCCCTGGAGTAAAACCAGCTAATGTTGCTGGCAAAGTCGGATCTCACATGGGAATAATAACTTCTAGTGTGGTATATAGTAACAACCATACTTCTAGTGTGGTATATAGTAACAGCCATATTTCCTCTGATCCATCACAAGGGACTCTGCTGGGACAGGAGACACAGCAAGACACAAACCATTCAAGGTGCAGGAACATACTCCTTGTCCTGATATATATATATATATATATATTCTGCTCAGAATTCACCTGCTGATGCCCTACTGGGTTGCAGAACCCTTAGGGCTCTTCCAACTTCCTCACACAGGAGGACTGCCCAAGGTTGCTGCAGGAATCCTCATTTAAATACCAGCAAAACCAGACCTGCTGGATGTTGAGTAGAAGGCAAAAAAACCAAACAAACTACACCGCAGTTCGTTGGTATGGGAAAAATCCTTCCCATCCCTCACACCTGGCAATCAGCCTTTCCATCTGCAACACAAGAAAGCTGGCAATTAGATTCAGGGAGAGGCTGAAGCAGGCAATTGTAAGCAGCAAACCTTCCGAGGATAGGGGCTCCTGTCAGGAAACTCACTGAAGGGGAACGAGTAACTGGCCCAATTACAGGGTAAAGCTGTTTCTGCGAACTTTCATCTCAGCCTAACATTGTAATTCTGGTATTGTACAAGGCACTGCTTCTACTTGAAATCTGTGTTGCTCTGTTACCTGATGGAGGGGTCATCTTTATTATGTGCTAATATACTTACACTGATGCAATTTAACATGGGTACAGTTACATATACACATATGGTAAGCATGTGTGTTTATATGCATATGTGTACACAATATATACCTCTATACATGTACACTCACACATACACACACACATATATGTAAATTCTGTAGCAGGATAATCTCTTTTCGTTCTGTAAGACGTGAAGCTGCGCTGGTATAGACATGTACATAGGTATATATTCTGATTGCATTCATACTAGGATGAGGGCTATACTAGAAACTTTGGCTTGTATTCTGTGCTGGCAAGATTGTGATTTTAGATTTCATAATATTTCTATTTTGTCAGGAGGTGAAATGACAACACCAAAGGAAAAAAACAACCCTACTTTCACTAGCAGTGCTCCTGTTTGAAGAGCTGGCTTAAGAAGTTTTACTGAGTAAAGCACTCTTTTGTCAGCATAAGCTCTATTTATACTGGAACAGCTTACTGGAATGAAAAACCCAACCATACATGATCTGGAAACCTCACCAGGCATTGCACCATTTCTGTTAGTGTAGCTTTTCTAGGCAAAGAAAACCCCATGGTGGTATTCATCCATGCCTCTGGACAGGAAGTTTTAGTGAGAAGGAGATATGTATGGGTCTGTTGGTTTGGCACCAAATAAACACCTACCTAATTATCCTTAATATAGTTTCCCTCATTCTTTTAACTGTTTTTGTGTCAAATTATGTGGCTTATTCCACAGATATGATAGCTGCTTTCTGCTACCCAGTCTGTGAAACCCATTGTTCTTTTTCTAGGAAAGCAAATATGGAAAAAAAAAATTAGTTTTCCAAGTTGCAATGTCGTTCTGATACAATATTCATTAATACAGAGTGGTGGTGTGGTGAGAGCTATTAATTTCATTTCTTTCTCATGGTCTTTTTTTTTATCTTTTCCCAGAGAAGCTCAGTCTATTTCATCTTTTGAAAGTCTAATAAGTATTTTGAACAGGTTAGAACAAAAGATCTAGTATTGCTAAATCCTACAGAAAAAAATTCCTGCTTATGAAATATAAGGCTATATAAATTGATTATGAATGATAATGATTGTTTTTCCCCTCTCTCTTCACTGGAGCCAAATAAATAACTATGGAAGTACAATGGAATTTTCATGGCTAGAGCTTTTACTTTAGTACGTTGTAGAAGTCTGTGAATACCCTTAGCAATAAGCCTTATTTTTCAGCATGATAAAGTTCATTGTCTGTGCTTCAAAGTTCTTATTGAATTTGATAGTGAATGTGTGTGATTAACAATTACATGTCCTCAGAATTCCTGATTTGTTTCCTGTGTCAGGGCTGTGAGTCTATTAAGAAGCGATTAGGGAGGATCTCCTTCAAGTCTCCTTCACATCAGGATTCTCCCTTTTTTGGTTCAGTTAACTTGGGGTGGGAGTTGCCTGTGATATTTTCTACATTTCACCTTCTGAGGTTATGGGCACTATTCATATGCCAGATCTCCCTCTGAGATGAATAAGTATGACTTTTATGAATTTTTCTTCACTTGTAGAATTTAATTTACATGAATAATTAGAGAGGGATGAGTTAAAACTCCTATTTAAAGGAGTATCATCCTTTTGTTAGCCTATTGTCAAATTTTGGAACCCAATTGTTTTAAAAAGGATCTGGGCTCTTCTCCATAGGGATTTTTCCTCTTTGTAGTTTCCCCTTGATCTAAATTAGCCTGTTGTAGAGCAGATTTGGGGATGAGGTTTGACAAAGAAGAACTGTTATCTAGAGAACTAAAAGGACTTTCAATTTTCCCTCGGAAATGTTTGCTGGCTTCTTCTTCTGATGTGGCTCAGATTTGCTACCAGATTTATGACAATGTTGTTTAATTCATACATCAAAATAAATAAATGAGGCGCTTAACTTCATTTAGTTCTTTGTGCCGTTTCCTGTGCTGTTAGGTCTTTAATGAGCCCAGCTGCTCTGTAGAGATGTTGAGGGTGGAAGCTGGCCTGGGAGGGGAAGGAACAGCTTTGCTTTGAAGTGCTGTTGTGGCAGGATCACTAAAGCAGGACTTCGAAAGGGAAATTCCTGTTTCCCTTCCTATGCTACTTCAGTGAGTTTGACAGCAGCAGTTAAATTAGGGAGCTGCACTGAGGCATTTGGATTCAGTTCTTAGCTATCTGATACTAAGCTTCAAATTGGGAACTGTAGGGAGAGAGAAAAGGAAGTAAAATGAATGAAAGAGAAATAAAAGGAAATTAAAAAAAAATAGAAGGAAAAGCAAGATGTTTATAATGGCTAGTTACCTGCACACATCCCAGAACAGCACCCACCTGCACACTCTGTGCCTGCCCAACACTCAGTGATGGAGTTGGAAATGCTAAGTTTACCTGTGTTTGTCAAGATTTGTTTTCATAACTACCCTGGAAACAGCCACTGGTCTTACTACACAGTGACTTTGTAGAACTTTAAACTTCATTATTTATATTTTTAATATGTTCTAAAATTCTACCGTAGCTATAGAGCAGAGTGCACTTGCTCTTATACGTCTATGAAACACCTCTGTACTTGGACTGTGTTTAAATATTGTTGAAATATATAGGGCTAAATCAATGGCTGGATTTAAGAAAAGCAATTTTATTTTTTTCTCTCAGGAGCACTGTTTCAGGGTTATTTTGTACCTACCTCTCTGTAGCAAGTTTCATGGCTAGTTTTCCAGGAGCGTGTAGGCAGTTAAACTGGCCATCTTCCTGGTGTTAGGAGAGGCCTAGAGCTCTGATGGATCTCATCCTCTTTCTTGGACACACTATAGCATTGATTGCACTTTAGGTTTACAGTTTATAACATAGGGAAAGGAACTGTTCTGTGGCTTGTTGGATGTGGTCTTTTTGGAACAGATATTCAGCAGACTTCCTTGAATCCAATGTCTTCTGCCCATACATGTAGGGCACCTAAACTTTGTGACCTACCATTGTGGAACAAATGGTTGCTTTGGACAAAATTTATGAAGGGAACCCTCCTGTCAAGTCATGAGGTTCAGGAAGGATCCCCTTGCTTTCTAAACTCCTTCTCAGAGAGGAGCCTAGGGGCGGCTGCATCCAATCCTAGTCCTAGACTTGGTCAATGGTTTATGTCAAAGGCATTATATAAGTATAAATGTAACTTTATCCTACTTTGTCCTGCAGGATTGAGGTCGGCAAACCAAATGTATTTAAATAAATAAATTGTTTATTTAGCTTGACTAAAAACACTACAGAAAAAGAAAGGCATTAATGATAATTCTTTAGTACACAGAATAGATAGCTATTGTGTACTAATATAGTGTACAGTTTAAAGCAATACTAAAGCAACAATATTAAGTTCAGCAAAATAATTAAGTAGAGATTGATGTCACTCATCCATACTAATACCCGTGGGAGAATCTCTTTCTCTCAGCCTTGATGGTTAACCCTGAGGAGTGTGCCCCTACTCAGGGCAGGAATATCCACGCACCTAGGATATGTGTCTGAGAAGTTTCTGTAGTTGAAAAGTGAGACTGGGCTTTTTCAGTGTAAAATGATTGGCTGTCAGTCATATATTAATAGGCTAGATGTGCCAGCTCAGTTGTTTCATCTCCTCAGCTTTAGGTAAGTTATCTGTGCTAATTCCTTCTTCTGCCACATAACAATGACTTTTGTTATCCTCCAGACATCTGACTTTGGAATTTGTGGAATGAGGCTGATTTTAGCATTCTTCAACACAAAGCCAGCTTAACCATTCTTCATCACTAATATCATTCACAGAGGGACAAAGCTTGAGCTGTTAACTCCCACCTAGGCAGTGTCCTGCTATACCTACCTAGTCCCTTCTAGTCCTGTGCTCCTAAAATCAGATAGCTGCAGTAATAGTACCAAACTGATGCCTCTTTCGTGATATGTACATTAATGTTTAAACACATGCTAAGTGTGGATCACTTTGCAGTTGCTGCGTGAGTCTTCTGTATGTGAAAGTGGGCTTAGTTTAAATAGCAGTCTTCAACAGTGTCCTGAATATTTTTCACCTGCATGTATTTTGTAAAATTGTGGATTAGTTTTGGCAATTCTTGTGTTCTTTCTTACCCCTGTAATAGTCAGACAAGCCCTTGGAGTGCTTGGTTACATAGCCAAGATGGTTAAATAATGTAAAATGATTTGCATCATTTCAAATAAAACATACTTCTTGTGTGCTTGACTTTATAAAGCTAAGAGATCTAAAATGTTCTTTTTCTCTTGAGCATTTTTTCATTAAATTTGTTCATCAGTAATGTTTTTTTCTCTAAAAAAAAAAAGGAAGCTGTATTACAGATATCAAATTGCTCCCAATGGAATATTGTTTTCTGATCCTTCTAAGGGACTTCTGTCTTCTAATGGAAAGACCTAGAGGCATTCTGAAAGCTCAAAGAAGTGAATGGAAGCTCTTTTCCTTTGATTTTTATACATCTCTAGTATCAAAACCTACTCAGCTCATTCTTTATTTATCTAAGTTTGCCCAAGAATCATAGATGTCTTAAATATGTTCTTTGACCTGAATTACAATACAGATGATACTCCAAAATACAATATGCTTCACAACACAGTAACGAGGTAGTAATGAGCAATCACTGCTTTTGCTATACATGAGTGTACAAGTCTCAATTTTTTTTTACTTCTAATTCTTTGCTTCTCCAAAAGCAGTGAATCTATTATTTTTGCATTCTCATGTGATGCATACAAGTTTTGAAAAACAACTAAGAGTTTCTTCTTGACTCTTTTTGCTCCATGGTGATTTTAAGGCAACCTTTTTCCTTCCTGAGAACTTCAGACAACAGAGAAAAGAAGTTGATAGTTACTTTATAAACTTTTTTTATTATTCTGGAAGATGGAACGTACCAAAGCAGTCAGTTTCCTTCATCATAAGCTTGATATCTCCTCCTTGGACTTTTGGTGCCACAACTCTCTGTTTCTAGAGTAGTTTACAAAACCAAGCCAAAAACAAACAAACAAAAAAACCCAACAACAACAAAAAAAAACCACCAAGAAAAAAAAAATCCAGTGGTACCTGCCAGAATCTCCCTCATTTTTATCTCTTTCTTCTAGTAATATTTCTTATATTTTCTCTGTCTTATTTTATGACCTGTTCAAAGTCTCAATTTATAGGCTCTTTTGTCTTTGTCACACACATGTCATCCTTCTTAGCAGCCTATTGAAATCTTCTCATGACATCTACTAGCCATTTCCATTGTTTTCAAACATCCTCATCCTACTGGAGAAAAGTAACCGTTTCTGAAATCCATCACCTGTACACCACTCTCAGCAAACATCTATCTCCCTTCTCCATATAGAAATCTGTTGAATGTCACATTTGCATCTGCTGTGTGACTCTTCATTCCTTCACTCCCAGTCCAGTGACATCGGACATCATTTATGCCTACATCTGTAACCTTTGATCATCTCCACTTTTTTTCGTCACCTCCACAGGTTTAGCTTCTAAGCTGCTCCATACCCTTAGATGTCTTCGCTACTTGAGTCACTCTTAGGCACATCCTGAGTTGCAACTTCATTGTTCTGGACTTTCTTGACCCTTTTAACTGTTACTTCATTACCTGCTTATCCTGAGACACAACTTTGGCTTTCATATCTGAAACATGTTAAAGTCTAAAGCCCTTCTCTTTCCTCTCAGAAAATAATGCTGATATGTCTTATTCCACCTAGAGATAAATTTCTTGCTTTATAACAAGAATGAATTCTCTTTGGTGTCTACACAGTTCCAATGTATGTCATTAGATAACCATTGTCAAAGTGTGTTATATGTGTTACATCTTGAGTTGGTGGTTGTACCTGGAACACTATTGTCTAGCAGTTCTAAATGCTTTTCTTCCATGATTTTATGTAATTGCTTTTAAAATTTCTTTTTAATGTGGCTTGTTTTTGATGGGTCTTCTGCAACATCCAATATGAGTCGCACAGGTTATTTGTGTTGTGTGAAAGAAAGAATACTTCCTTTTTGGTTTGTTTTTTGTCTTATTGTCCAAAAATTAAAATGCAGTGTAACACTTCAACATGGTGATTAAGCATAGACAGAAAATACAACACTTACAGTGATATTAAGAAAAACACATTTGTTCAAAAGTTCAGTAACATTCTTGTGTTATTTTACTTCTGAAAGTTCTTTAACAGAATACTGTAAATAATAATTCCAGTTAAAAATCAGTTAAAAGTGATAATGTATGGTCAAGTTACAGACTTCTAAAAATAAGTCTGAGAGTGCATTGGTTGCTTTAGGAACTGATATTATATACCAGTTAACCACTGATTATCTTTAGATGAAAAAGAAAAAGATTAATCAGCTATCACACAATGACCATTAGGCAGAGATAGTAGAAACAGAAAGTCTTTTGAAATCTCTGTGGAATTATGGTAGTGAGCGGTAGAAACAGTTGAATTTTTGAAGATTATTTGTTAAAAATATATTTTAAGGTGGAGGAGAAGGACCACAAGCAGGAAGACACTGAGAATGGAAACAAGTATTTTGGTTACAAAATCATCTGCTTTCAGGTTTGGTTTTTTGTTTGTTTGTTTTTTCCTTGTGTTTGCATCCTTGTTGTTTAGCAGCAAGTGGATTCATTATGATCATTAGTTTCCTGTGGTGGTGTTACATCGGGTACATTTTCATCAGCACTGCTGCTAGTATCATCAGCTAATGTGAAATTAAGATAAACAGAAGATTATTTCCTTGTATAGTCAATATGAGTCTTAATTTCAGAGAAGATGAAGAGCCAAATCCCAAGAAGGCCTAAGCACCTACTCCTCCCATTAGTTGATCCTTTAGAGCCCCTGTCACGATTTGGATATAGTAATAATGATACTAAATTGCTGCTTAGATCCGAATGCAGCATTATCAGTCCTAGTTCATCAGCAAAGTTTGTTCTTTTTTTTTTGGTCTTCTTTATTAGCTAACCTTTTTAGTTCTTTCAGTTCATTACTGAGTCAGGAACATCATTGTCTAGTGTATTTCCTTGCTGTCTGCTATCTCTTCCTCTTGCATTTAAAGAAATAGTTACTGATTCACTATAATCACTGACATTTCCTCTGCTTTCATTTGTTTCTGTACCGCTAGCTGTTTCCTCAATTTCATTATTATCAAACAGCTCTTCAGTGGTAGACTGCTGTTCCTCATCTTCATATTGATAATTTTATTTTCACATGCATCATCCTGTTTTTCAACATCTTCAGCACAGTCCTCAGAAGATGAGTCGTTTGCAAAAGACAGATTTTCATTACTGGAGTCATCTTTAGAGTCAAAATGTGTTGGTCTGTTCTCAAGGATATTGTTTGCTCCTCTGTGCCTTTCATTATCTTTTGGAAAGGATGTGCTTGATGTACTTTCTTGGTCATTATCCAGATAATTAAAATCAAATGTACTTATTTTGTAGATTAAACCAGAACATTTTTTATTATGATTGTTTGTCTTTGAAGCTTTAAAAACATCTTAGTAAAAATGTTGAACTTAATTTCACTGGCTATTTAAACACTTAATGTAAGAAATATTTTCATTCAATAGGTAAAATAATGTTAATCTTAAATAGATTTGGTTCATGGAAATACATATATTGACAGCATTGTTTTGCAAGAAGGATACATAAAAGTGCATGTTGTGGTAGCTTCTGTATATAATCATTTACATACATTATTGCAGTTACTGGTAAGGGGCAGAAATGCTAGATGGTAAGACAGTCAAGCATGGCTGCAAGCTGTGTGTGAGTAACATTTCTAGCCACTAGAAGGCATAGAGGAAAGGGCATATATGTCATAAATTAGAGCTTGCGGAGTCTAAGACTGTCCCAGCTAACTTGCCCAGCCCAAGTTACTAATGTTGACTCCCTGCACAGTCCATGGAGGGAATGTCAGCCCGCATTTAGTACCTGGCAGAAGGTGAATTGTCTTGAGCTACATCTTTCAGTACACTGATTAGAGATTGAGTCTACATGTCCACTTGCCAAAGCTATATCTTCCCAAAGATATGTTAGCTAAGTTGGTGGCTGTTACTGATGCAGAAGTCCACTCCTATGGAGTTGCTTTTGAGGGTTGTGTTCAATCACCCATTCCTGGGAGGTCAGCTCTATTGGCTACTCACTGTTAGATGTCCTTTTATGCCTATGTCACACCAAGCTTTCTCTATAAATTACCTGAGGCACTTAATACTCTGACTTCCCTTGCAGCTTTTTCTCTTTGTCAATAACTGTGTGGTTACTTTAATTGCCTGTCATATAGCACTTTCCTTTTTTTTTTTAAGTTCTCAAATATTTTAGAAATAATTTTAATTAAAAGATCAGTTTCCTATTAAATAAGTTTGGTATCTACTTAGAAATAATATTCTCTGATTTTTAACACTGTGAATATCGCAGTGAACTACAGCAAATGGCAAGCTCTTCAACTACTGCTTCTGGCAAATGGCAATATTTATGCTAAATCCTATCAAGAGCCCATGCAAAGTTTTACAGCATTACATTTATAGTATACTCAGCACTTCAGCATCCAGGCACTAAGTGCACCAATTAATTACTTAAATACTAATAATAATACTTAAAAATCTCAAAAGTAAAATTTTTTTTATATTACCTGGCTTTAAAATTTTTTTTCCCCCTAGAATCATAGACTACTAGTTTGAGAAGAATCTCTTTCTTGGAAAAAGTGTAGTCTAGACAAGATGACCCAGCAACTTCTCCAGAGGAATCTTAGAAATGTCCAATGTTGGGGAATACAGCATTTCCCTAGGAAGATTATTCCAATGGTTGATTGTTCTCATTGTGAAAAATTTTCCTCTTGTCTCTCATTGGAATGTCCCTAGGAGTAGTTTGTACCCCTCATCTTTTCCATGTGACTCCTTATAAAGGGTGATAAGAATCACAGAATCAATCACAGAATCACAGAATGGTTTGGGTTGGAAGGGACCTCTGGAGCTCATCTAGTCCAACCCCCCTGCACTGGGCAGGGACATCCCCAACTAAACCCTACGACAACCCGGTATTCCCAAAAGAAGTCCCTAGGCCAGCTCCCTTTCCATGGAGCTGCTCCCCAACCATGTATTTTCCAGCCTGTGATGTTTCCTCAGGTGCAAGAACTTATCTGTTTTTGTTGAACTTCATAAGGTTCTTGTAGGTCCACTCTTCCAGCCTACTCAGGTCTTTCTGTAGGGTGGCTCTCCCTTCTGATGTGTCTGCTTCCCTACATAGTTTGGTATCATTGGTAAACTTCACCAGCATACACTTGATCCCATCATTAAGATCACTTATGAAGATATTAAACAACATTGGGCCCAACACCCATTCCTGGAGGACCCCACCTCAGGTAGCCCATTTGAAAATGAGCTATTTACCACCATTACCTGTGTGGCCTGTCAGACAGTTGCCCACCTACTGCACAGATCTTTTGTCTATACCATAACGCCAGTTTGTCTAGGAGGAGGCTTTGGGGATATGTATCAAAAGCTTTGGAGAAATCCAGGTAGACGAAGTCCACTGCTCATCCCACATCAACTGAGCAGGTTACTTTGTTGTAGAAAGAGATCAGGTTTGCCCTTGGTGAATCTCTGGCTTTTCCCAATCACATGCTTCATGTGACTTGTGATAGCCCCCAGGAAGATTTGTTCCATAACTTTACCAGGCACTGAAGTAAGTTTGATGGCCCTCTAATTTCCTGGATCCTCTTTTAAGCCCTCCTGGAGATGGAGATGACACTAGCTTTCTTCAAGTCTTCTGGGGCAATCACCAATCTCCATGACTTCTCAAAGACTATGAAAGCAGTCTCACAATGACATCAGGCAGCTATCTTAAGATATTCAGGTGGATATTGCCAGACTAATCAACTTGCAGGGGTCAAGCTCCTGTCATAGTTCACATACCATCACTTCCTTCACTGGTAGTGGGTCTGCATTTGTATCAATCTGGATTTATGCCCCCAGAGTCTGGGGCCCAACAGTCCTAGTAAAGACAGAGATGAAGGAAGTATTAAGAAACCCGTCCTTTGCAATATTTTTGGTGATTAATTCACTTCTCCTGGTTTTTGTTGTTGTTGTAGGCATTTCCAAATCTGGGGAAGTAGATTTGGCCTATAGAATTTCATTATGCATAATACACTGCTATGAAATTTGAATCAATATGTTCTGCAGTACTTAAATCCCATCAATATCAGCCTCCCTAAAATCACTGTGCTTGTATTTTCTTGTAGACATTGTGTCTTCCTGGCTGAATATTTCTAATACTGTTTGTACAAGATGTTCTGTAGATGGAGCCTTATGGTGCTAATCATGCTTGGCTCATTCCCTTGAACTGGATCCAGAATAATCTTATTTTGCATTAGGGTTATCTCTTTAAAGATATATCCAGTGTAGGGATTTAGAGTCTCAAATAATGTGACCTATTTAAGATCATCTCTCTTCATATTTTCAGTAAAGTAGGGAGGGACTTAATGCACTGTAAAGTTTCACTTAATGGAAGGGAATTATTAGAACCAATAAGATTTATCACCATTGCCATATTATTTTGCTTTTGGATAATTTAGCCACCTTACATCTTCTTTTTGTTCACCAAATTCCTTTATTCCTTTTGAGTATTTTCTTGGGCTTTCGCTGAAAAAGCTTTAGCTCTCTAAAATTTCAGTTAAAACAGGACAAAAGCTTGTTCTGTGACCTTTTATGTATGTTATCATAGTGATTTGGTTGCTAGAAAAAACTTAGACTATGGATTGTGAATATGAGTTCTTCTGACATGAGGTTCCAATATACATTTTGAAGAAGAATGGTCATTACTACGTTCAGATACTAAGTTTTGAGGCAGATTTCTGCCAATCTTTCTTGAGGTTTTGCACACAGGCTTACTCTTTCAAAAAAAAGAGATTTGATTTTTCCTCTTCTATTTTACTATCTAAAAAAAAAAAATCTTTATTACCTGATTCTTTGTGGGTTATATATAACTATATATAAATGTAAATATGGTGTAACTGAGAGTAATAATGTAAAGAAATCAAGCTCATGGCCTTGACTGTGCCTGAGAGTTACCAGCAGACCTTTTGTTTTCACTTTGTCATCTTCATTAATATAACAAATGTTCTCTTCTAAAAGTAATGTAGAATTCAGGGACTTTCTTTGGAAATATGCAAAAGTCAAATAAAATCATTTTTGGCAGTAATAAATAAGAAAAGACAAAACTTGTTTCTGAATTCAATGAAAAAAGTTAAAAAGAGTTGTACTATTATCTCTCGGTTTTACACCTTAAATCTTTGGAGTAAGAATTTCTTTCTATTTAAAATAAATAAAAAAGAATGAAAGAAAAAAGAAAAGAGTTAAGAGAGTTAGCAGAATAACAAATTGGAGCCTTAACCAATTAGGCCAAAATCATTTGCACAGCTCTAGTTACAAGACAAAACTGAGCCCAGTTTCATAGTAACTAGGAATTGTTTTTAAGTTAAAATTGATCAAAGACATCTGAAGGTCACTTTTTTCCAATCTGTACAGTACACATGATTCCAAAACACTCTGTTGGCATTGTCATGCCAATCTGGCCAACCAATCTGGTCAAGGAAAAAGGAAATACAAAGGCTTAGCTTTCGGTTTGGCTTGAGAAGTTGTTCTAGAGCAAGCCAGGGACATTTTGGCATGTTAACATGACTAAGACACGCAAGATTCAACAATTAATTTCAATTTTTAGTGACAATAGTATTTAAACTATACCCCAAAAATCTGGAGTCTTTCAGCATCTTCTTTCTTCTCTGCCTCTAAGAAAGGGTGACTATGTTAAAAAAAAATACTGGAAATGCTTCCATGTAAATGCTATTTCTATGTGTTATCCTTGAGACCAACTGTCATCAGAGTCTGGAAGGAGCCAGAGTATATGCTAACAGTATGGAAAATCATTTTGAGCTTTTGTGTTGGCCTTTGTTTTATTCAGTAGCAGAGAGATATTGACTGTCTATGGAGCACGGTTGAATTTTGCATATGACTAGCTTTTCTATCTTTGGCTTTTTCACTACTTGGATACACAAGGGAAACGGTGCACAAGCTAGGGACCTATTCTCAGGGAAGGATTTTGGGCTCCAAACAGCAAATTCTCACAGACCGGAGAGATTTTCCTAAGCTCTTGGAAAATGCATAACTTCAGTCTTACTCTCATGCTTAGTATTTTATTACTGTTCAGAGGACTAGAGATCTAATTCCAGGTGGGATTCTATATGTACAGAAGTGAAGGTGGAAAGCAGAAAGAATTTTGTCCTATGTAGTATTGCAAAAACTTTATCAGGTGGCTATTGGTTGTTTTAGTGCAAAAGTCTTATTACCTGATCTAGGAGATTCTGTGTTCAGGAAGTGGCCCTAGAGGTGATGGGGTAGCTGGGGTATGAAAGGGATTTCTTGCTTTAATGAATGTTCCTTTCACATCATTCTGCTGCTGGATTTGCTAAGTAACCTAGTTTGATGACTGATCCAGTGTGCCCTTGGGAGTGTTGGCTAGAGGCAGTACAATACATGAGCAAGTGAGGAGATGACTTTGTGCCTCTCCTTTGTTATGCTGCAGATACATACTTCACTTAGGAAGGGGGTCACTTCCGTGTGATTAGTGAGATGATGGATTTTCACCTGTGTTTGAAAATTTCATACATTTTTGGGAAATGAAAAATAAAATACTTTCATGATAGTCTGCTGTAAAACATTGCAGCTACTTGCCATGATGTTGACTTTCAATAACTGAAAATTAAAGGTCTGCTGAAATCATTTTTCTCCCCAGTGATTTAGAGACCCAGTCTCACCATAATTTAGAGTCAACTTTTCGTCCCCGCATAGTTCCATGATTTGCAAGCTGTTTCTGGCAGCCATCGTTGTCAAACCAATGATATTTCTTCTTCTCCTCCTCACTTTTTGGCCCTTTTCCCTCATAATTAACTTCTTAGTCAGATTTACAGCTATTTAGGTCTACCTTTCTAAGAGATATAAACTCCTGAATGAAAATACTATAGTAAAGGTACTTTTTTTTAACCATTTCCTTGCTTTACACGATAGTGTTTTTTATAATAAAAATTCAAATGGAAAATGCCTTTCCTCAAAAATGTACCATTTAATTTCATATGCAACATTTTCTTCAACAAAATAAAACTATGAGTTCACATCCTCAAATTTCAGAGTAAACTGCATGTTAATGAGAGTTAGGAATGCAATTAGTTTTGCAAATGTACATTCTTTAATAACAAATTGCTGTCAGTTTTTAGACATGAATGAGTTAAACATTAAGTTAATTCTGCAGCTTGGATCAAAGTGTTTGGGAAACTGCAGTTAACTTTAACCTTGTTGGATCTTTCCTTAGCAAGCAACTAGCCTGATGCAGTTGTTAAAAATAAATGTGCTCCATTTGCTGCTCTCCTCTCTCTCATGTAATACCTAGAGCTGCCCATAGCTTTATGGTATTTTGTGTTTCAAAATAAGAAGAAGACAACAGATTAATCTAGCTTAAAAAAAAAAGGACAAGTAAGTCCTTTGGGGTTGTTTTTCTCTGGACCTATAGAAAGGGCCTACCTTCACCTGCAGCTGTTCCCTGCTTTTTCCCTTTAAGACCTTCGGCAATTTTGTGGACATGAACCTATTGCTCTCCACTGAACCAAGTCACTTTTTAATGTGTTAACTGGGTTACTGTTTCCAGCATTTACACTGTCAGCTACATGAAGCCAGTAGCTTCCTGAGGTCCTCAAAGACTTGCACATACTCTGTTACACATCCTGATTGAGAAGGAACATTCCTGTTGTTATCGTTGAGATTTAAAAAACTTATATTTTCATTCTGACCTGCAGATACTCATTTCCATTGAGGGGGTAGGATCTAATCAACTGTGAAATAAATCTAATAGTTCCACTTCAGGTTGTACTTTGGAATACAGCATATTTCAGAGACAAGTCTGTTTTGACAGCAAACTCAGTGGAAACTGCTGCTCCACAGTATGTATCATACAACACAATGCTACTTAATAATTCTGCTGAGATGGAAGAGCACTGAGCCCATTCTTCACTGACTGATATACTTGGTCATCTCAATCAGCACCACTTGGTACCTTAAAACTTTCATTAATAGTTCTACAAATTACCAAGCTATGAAGCGGGATTGAGAGACAGAAATTTTAATCTGATTCCCACCCCTAGAGGTATTAGCATGAGTGTTTTGTAATCTGAAAGTGGGATGCTTATAATTTCATAGACAGTGTATGAAAAATCCTCAAAATTGTTCTCATAGGCATGAAAAAGCTGTGTTCTGTCCCTGTTATTTGAATTACTATAAACCACTGCCATCAACCATGTCTCAGTTGTGCTAGGTGATGGACAAAATTAGAACAAAAAGTTGGTGACAGGTATAACAAGTTCTGAATCAAAACTAAAAAACCACAACGGATTGATATAGACAGATGAGGGAGTAGAAAGAAACAATAAGTCAGTGTGATGAGAAGTGTTGCCAGCACTACCAACCTAACTGCTGTCAGGTCTTTCATAAGCCTTGCAGCAAATGGATTTGAAGGTGGATGTTTATGGAGAGCTCCCAAGCATGAAGGGTAGCATGAAATAAAATGTTTGAGGATGCAACAAATGAATGATGGCCATGGGCATCGTTCACTGGCTGGTGTTGAGAGCTGACACTCTGAAAAAGAGAGGGAAAAAATAGCATGGGGGCTAGACCATGAAGGGCCTGGGTGGTAAAAGCTGTAGTTAGGACAGAGATTTATAGAAAGAAGTGATGTGGTCAAAACAACAGCCTAGAATGGAAGGTTTGAATTTGTCAGGAGATGTTGCCATAATTAAAGACTGAGAGAATGAAACCCTGGACAAAAATTCCTAATTGTGTGAATATGTATGAAAGTCTGTGTCTTAAAGAGGATATGCATAGAAAATCTGCAAAATTTAAATATAACTTTCACCTGAGAGATAAGCATGATATTTGGGACATAGACTAAAATACTGTCCAAGGGAAGCTGAAAAAGAAGAGCAGAGAAAGAATAAGAATGTTTTAGTCCTATTGAACCGAGATGGCAGAGAGACATTTAGAAATTGATATCAGAAAGAGGAAAATCAGTTTTGCTAGCAAGACATGCTATCTGTGACTTAACTGCATCCACCTCATCACTGAATTTGCATTTGTGGGTGAGACTTTCTTAAAGCTAGGGTAGCCAGGGCCTGTGTACCTTTATAATCCTTTTTCATCCCCAAAGTTAAACAATGAATGAGAACTCAAAAAAAACCCAACCATCAAAAAACCCCACCTAAACCCAGCCTGGAAAGGCAACTAAAGAAGTAAGAGGACTAGGACTGCAGAGTGTCTGAGTGATCAAAGTAAGACATGATCTGAAGATGTTTGAGGAGTAAACAAAGGCTGAGACTGAACTTTGCTGGTGAACAAAGAAAGGCTATGGAGAAAGAAGTTTCAACAGAGGGCAGCTGCAGAGATCTAATGTGGATTTGGAAGAAAATTATCAGTGGTGACTGTAAACACTATTTTGAAGAGCAATACCAGGCATATATGTGTGGGAGGCATAAGATGTGAGAAGTTTCAGCACCGGTGACTACACATTACAAGAGTTCAATGGAAGCATTAGATGTGGTTGTGTTTGGGTAGCAACAACAAATTCAGGTCACAGCAGGTTGCAATTGGCTCTGCTCTCTTCAGACTGATCCCACAGTAATCCCAAGTGAAATTCATTTGTCGAAGATTTATACGCTGTTAAGTAAAACAGATTTTCTAAACCAAATACTGAAATATTGGAATGTGCTAGCAACTAAAAAATAGTACATTATCCTTTCTCTTTGTAGTTTCACTACACTTTTTTCATCACTTGATTGTGAAAATTTGCCTTAGTGGGATCATCTGTTCTAGTCTTATTTACATTTCAGAATAGATACACTTTAAATTCCCACTTCCCTTAGAACAACTTAAAAATAAAACCTAAAAACTGCTAAAAAATGAGAAACACTTTTTCTCTTGCATAAAAATTCAAAAAGCCAATTTAAAAAAATCACTATACTGAAGTTATACAATTAGCAGCTTTCAGTTTGACATATTTCGTACTTGGAGATGTTTCCTTCAATTTAAAAAAAAAAAAGCATTTTATATAACAAGTTAAAAATAAACCTTCATGGTAATTTAGTACCATGAACTGAGATTAAAACTTCAAAGACAATTGTAAATGTGATGCAGTTTCTGAACATTTGAAAACATCATTCTGTAATATCAGAGTTAAATGTCAGAGCTCTGCATTTACCCCTGAATGGTATAGTTGGCCCGTGTTCAATGACACTAAGGGAACAATGCTCCATTGTACCATTTTAAATACATTTTCCTTGGTCCCCCCCTTAAACATTCAGCACAAACCAGACCTATTACTGAATGATAAAAGCCTGCTAATGTGAAATGCACAATAAACTAAAACTCCCACCTTATTTCTGGGAAGAAAATAATGGACTAAGAGGTTGAGGAACTCTTTAAGATGAGGGTTTTGCTTGTTCATTAACTGGCTTGATAAAAGTACTGCTTTTTATGCTAAATACATGCTAAATATAAATTAAAACAAACCCTGTATATTTTCTTTTCAAATTTGCTAAATTCTCAAGAATGGTACACATATATGTGTACTTCATTATCTACAGGTTTTTGTATTTCACAGAATCACAGAATATCCCAAGTTGGAAAGGACCCACAAGGATCATCGAGTCCAACTCCTAGTTAGGCACAGGACAACCTCAAGTCACACCATGAGTCTAAGAGCATTGTCCAAGTGCTGCTTAAACTCCACGAGAGTTGGTGCCGTGACTGCCTCTCTGGGGAGCCTGTTCCAATGCTCCACCTGAATTGGGCCTGAATTGCTACATTTTGTCTGGGAACACTGAGTATAGTTTCTACACTGATAATAGAAGAGAAATATTTCCTTCAAGTCAGTTCTTGGGAGATGGAAATTATGGACTTCACTGCTTCTAAAGCTAAGGATTTCTGTGTCCTTTGCAACATCCAAGTTTAATGTGCAAATATTGGGAGTCTCAGGGTAAGAATAAAAGCTGAGGAACCTTCTCTGCCTTCCTCCTTTTGAAGGAATTCCCTGATCTTCCCTTGGCTACCAAATATTCATTTTCTTCCATTTGCCATTCCACCTGACAAATTCCTTTGCAGAATTATGTGTTAGCAGAGGGTGATTTAAGATCATGACATTTCTGCTTTATTCAGGCAAAGAAACTGAACTGTACATGTTTCATAGTAGGTGACTTCACTACTTTGAATCATGTTACCAGAAATATCTGGGCTCCAGCACTGGGCACAGCCACTCGCACCACTGAGCACAAGGCACACTCCAGGGGTTGGGCACTGAGCAGAGGGCAGTAGTAGCCACAGATACCTGTCTGTCCCTCCCCAGTAAATCAACACCTGCAGATTTCAGTCTCACTTATACATTGGACTAATGCCAGTCTGTCTTTCTGCTTCTTTGCACTAGCATAAATAGGAAAATGGCCAAGCCTATGGATTCTTGGCTTGTTTTAAATTTCATAAACCATACTCACAGATTTTTCTCCTTTTTAACATGTTCATAATAATACCTCCTCAAAACACTTACCCAGGCTCTTAGGTTCAGGCAGGCTTTTCCAGAGGCTGTCAGTCAGGTTTGTGTAGATCTCAGGACTGCAGTACATACTCCTGAAGTACAACAGACAGTATCACACCAGCAAAGTTTGCACCATGTTTTTTCATCTGCTTCATCCCTTTATTACAGATATTACAGCCACTTTGCTTGCTTCTCCATATGCATTAAATGGAGGAAATCAAGGAAGACTATTCAATAGAAATTGGAGTGAAGAACAAATGATCAAAATACAGTCCATAGTATTAGTTACGAGGATTTGATTGTTCGAAGGACTGAACATTCCTATTTCCTGTTGATATCAGTGACATGTGTCCCAGGAAGGCCTATTTTCTGAGTATCCATGACTCTTATGAAAGCTCACTTTATATTGCAATTTAGATTTTCCAGGATTACATTACACCATTGTAATTTCTGCTCAGGAAGACTTCTGTGTAAGATTTCTGAAGCTGAGGTACAGCCTGTGGAAATTCTGTGAGTGTGATAATGAAAGAGGTGGAGTTTGCACAACTGCTGCATTATTTCTGTCATTTACTTTGAATCCAAAGATACATTCTCTGGGTTTATTCTCCTTACTGTGTTGTTTCTACTGTCTTCCTGCCATAATCCTAAACCCTATCACTTAGTGAAAGTCTCTGCCTCGCAGCTGTCCAGCGTAGGTTTTTATTTCAGATTCAACATAGGTGTGTTCAGGCACAGTAAGTAGTACTACAACTGCCATACATTGTTTTTGTCATAGTTTTTCAGAAATAGTAGTCAATAAAATGGAAAAAAAAGTTTTAAAAAGGTTTTTAATGGTAGTCGTGCATTCATATGTACATTATTTTTTGTTATGCTAGAACAAGTACATCAGTGGAGATAAACTGATATTTGTCTAAAGAAGGTGAAGTCTGTCACGGTTTTTCTTTCTGTGGATCCTGCTTTATGATTCTGAAACTGCCTGAAGACTTGAAGTTTCACTTATGTTCAAGGAATTTCAGATGTGCCAAAGAGGAATAACATCTTCTTCCTTTTGCTTTACATGCTATTCTAGCATGCCTAAGTCTGAATAATAAAGTAGGGAGAAGCAGAAACATAAAATGTGTTCACAATGATCAATATAATGTAAGTAATATGTAATATGTTGTTCTTACCTCTTGAACTTAAGCACTAAAGTCTTTAAGCCCAAATATCACATTGCTATAGGGTAGGCAAAATGTGACAAATGTGAATTATTGAGGCCAAGCCACAATTTTCTAGGATGAAATGGAGTCACAGAGCCAGCTGGAGAGGGAAGAAGGCATTTTTCATGAGCTTTGCTAGATAGGCTCTGAGGAAGCTTCCCAGGGGCTGCACCAGGAGCCATAAATGTCTTTGCTGGAAGATAAGATTTTGAGTATCTTACACCAGCCCTTTCAATTGTCATCCACATTGCCAACCATAGGCATTAAAAAAAAATCATTAATCAGATCCCAAACCAACTTGGAACTGACTTAAAAATGAGAATATACATGAAAAAAAGGGGGTTGTGCATCTTAATGAGCTTCTAGGTTGTTTCATAATTCCCCTGCCTTTAACTTTCTTCAAGGGGCTTGGATTTAATTAAATTTTTTTTTTAATAACATTATTTTCTGATATTCTGGGTTCATGAGAGAATCCCACAACTGTAGAGGCTAGAGTAACAAATGTGGGATTCACTGGCATCGCGAAAGGGCCCACACTTCTCTAACTCCTCTGCAAAGTAGTTAGTCCTTGAGT
This sequence comes from Bucco capensis, assembly GCA_013396975.1. NCBI lineage: Eukaryota > Metazoa > Chordata > Aves > Piciformes > Bucconidae > Bucco > Bucco capensis. Next base: position 199,869 of record VWZO01004080.1, on the reverse strand, counting down.
GGACAGCCCAGGAAAAGAGAAGGAAGAAAGTTGTGAAAGTAATAGAAAAAGAGCTGCTGCTCATTTGGAGGGCATAAACATTTCTATCACTCTTCTTTTACAAATTTTATCACTAGGTGAACGAGGGTTGAAGAGCTGGATGATCATACTACAGCATCTCTAACACATTCAGACCTCTGCCATATAGTTTGAAGCAATCTAGCAGACACTGAATTATGTGAAAACTTATTGTCATGACAAAGACCATAAAAAATGGAAAATGAGACAATTAAAGACCTTGTGACAAATTTTATAACGAGTGTAGAAAACAACACAAAGGTAATCCAGGGTATTATCTTTTCAAGGTTCTTCTTAAATGTTGTAAATAAGGTTTATAGTACTAGCTATTTTTTGTAACTTTGCCATCAATCACCCTGAGGCATTACTAAACTGTTGCTTATCTGATGACAGGTAAAACAAAACTTTACTGCTGATATTACTAAGTTTTATTAGTGAGCATCAAGAGCTCAATTGTAACCAAGACAGGATAAAAAGCAAACTTTGTTAAAATATGATTCTGAGATTTTTAAGATTGTTCACTTTTCCACTTTTCTTTTGTTCTTGTGGCAGGGAACTGAAAAAGGAAGATAATTGGCCTTTCAGTTACTGGTCATAGATAATGATTCTTGTTCTTGTGGGTTATTTGAGTAAACATTTTGTGCACTTTTACCCGATACCCAGAGAAAGTTCAGGTTTTGGACAATTACTCTTCTCCAGTGGGTATATAATCTTTGCATTTTTCTTTTGGGTTTTCAGTGTGTTCAAATTCTGGATGCAGGGAAATGTTATAGTACTTGACAATCAATAATTTGAAATTAAAGTATATACGTGACACTGATTCTTATTACTAAATTGACAGGTTTCTGCAAGAATCCTGTTTCTCTTTTCATGTTGACTATGATAACAATTAGGAAGAAGATCACAAAGGTAGATGTTGCAGAAAACAACAGAGATTTAAATAGTGCCACCAAGTGAGGAAGAGCCCTGAGACTGAATTGTACTAAACACAGTTAAAATGAGGGCAAATTGCTAATTATAATCATCTAGGTTATCTGTTGGTGAAGGTCCCCTCAAAATATATCTTGCCTAATCTTCTTGTCTGGTTCAGCATAAAATGAAGCTGGCTGAATTTCACCCTAGTCTGTCTCAGCAAGCATAAATTTTAAATATATTGAAGCTTTATTTTTGCTTCGTATTTTTCTTTGAATAGAGGAGACCGAAAATCAATCATATATCTGGGATTTAGCTGCTTCAAATAGAGGTCAACAGAATAAGAGCTGGCTTGCTATTAAAGATAATCTACAATGTCAGGGTAAATGTTTAAAGCAAGCAGTTTTTAAAATACTGATTTTAATAAGTTGTGTGACCCCGATGCCTGTTATTTAGTCTTGCACATCTTGCTAACACTAGCTTTTCCAGACTTGGCTTGCAGAGAAGCTACTGTTATTTGCTTCAGCAGCAGATGTACCTATTAAGTTTCTTCATATAGGAATCTCTCAGCATACTGAAGTTGTGTTCTCCTGCTTGATCTAGTGACAGGCTCAGCCTGCTATTATCTTTAAATGAAAACCAAAATGATTTTGCTATTTCTTTCAAGAAATCCAGTTTTAATATATGTAGTTCTTCCTTTCTATTTTACTAGTGATATGCACATATGATAAGTTGTAGCCCTTACGATAATGTCTTTTATCTTTGACTTCAGATGCTTCCAAAGGCATGAAAATACACAGATTGCTTAGACAATACTAAGATCAACACATACAGAGGACAAAGCCAAAGAACCTTACAGTGGTTCAATTACCAGCAGAAAATAAAATCAAATTAATCTTGTAAATATTAGTTAGAAAAATGAAAAGAAATAGTCCAGATGCATCAATAAGAAGACAATTTGGATAAAATCCTGAGAATGCTGAATTCTGTGGGAGCTTTGCCATTTAATCAACTCAGCCAATACTTAGCTCCTGGCAAGTATTACTCGAGGAGATCAAGGGATGGTAGGTGGCAAGTTGTTGTTTGAAAAAGTTTACTTACGTAGGCATGTTGATATGCTGAAAGCATAAATGCCTCTATTAAGAGTCCAACCCAAAATGACACTTTAGCTGCTGTTTCAGCCATGTCATTCATTCTGAACAATGCATTTATCCGTGTGCTGTTTTTTGTGATTCCTACAGTGAAAGGTGACACTGCAGCTACTTTGGGTATGCTGAGCACAGCAGTGTGAAAAGGACTGTGCAGACCTTTATGTGATCAGTGCTTCCTATCATAGCTTCTGTAAGTGCCTTTTATAGTAGACACCAGTCTGCTATGTAGTTCTCCCTGGGTGCTTTTCCCAATGGAAAACTTGTGGTTTCTATTGACAGAAGCCTGTGGTTTCCCTCACATGCTGTTCTGCTGCTCTCTGTTTGCACCTGAATGTTCAAAAAGTGGGTAAGTCACACTCAGTGCACCATGCCCTCAAGATGATCTTGATGCCCTTTCCTTCAAGCCCATCCCTTCAAATGGATTCTTGTTTCCCAGGCAGACTCAACATACTGCAGGACTGCTTGCCATACCACTCTGGGTTTGGGTTTTTTTTAGCATATCTATAAATATACTGAAGATGGAGTTACTCTTCATGATCAGTGTACATCCAGTTCTACCATGGATAATGCCATGAAAGAAGGACAGCATCAAAAGTGCACTCAGTTGTAGGATTCTCGTAGCAGAAATTGCATCCATGAATACAGAAGACTGTACGTTTTCCTTATGACAGTGGACAGTGTAGGTAAGTAGTTCCTTGGCAATAAAAAACACTGCATTATGGTGCAGGTTAGAATTTCAGAAATTTCTACAATTCCTAGGAAAATTGCTTAGCCACTAGGCTGTCGGATTACTTTTTGTAGTTAGTATTTTTCTTTGAGGAAATGGAGAGATCCTAAAATGGTATGGAATATATTGAATTTTTAGCAGCTAAGACCCCCCCACTTTTGTCTTCTTTTACTTGTACAGAGGCAGGATTTTGTTCCTTAGATGGAAAAAAATGAATGTTTGGGCAATTTGTATCACGAATCTCCTGGTTCAGCAGAGTAATCGATAAGAAATGCCCTTCCACAGTGGTTCAAATAACCCATTTCATACTGGAGATCTACATAAGAAATGTAAAAAACAAAGAGCACAGTTTATAAAAAGAAATTAATTCTGGAAACTCAATATGCAATGTGTTGCTTAGGACATAACATCCTGAAACAACTGTTCGATTCACAAGTAGCTCAAACTTAATGTCTCGTGCTAGGGCCATGAAGAGATTTAAGTGTGTCTTGTGCCTTTTTTTGACAAGTCAGAAGTATATCAACTGTGTGCCTCAGCAGGACCAGATTAAAGATACTAAGAGCCTAACCCACGGAATGATTTGAGGTCCCCACCTGTAGAAATGAAAATGCATAAATGTCATAACTCTTCCTGTGCTCTGTAGTAGAGGCAGCTTCACTGCAGTACTTCACCCTGCCATTTGCTGCCTGATGTGTCTAATCTGCCTCAACTGTCCAGCCTCTTGCTATGATTCATTTCCTTAATGAATCCTTGTCCTCACACACAATTCTGCTACTTTACATAGAGGAACATCTCTTTGCCCTGCTAAGATGCAAATACTGGTAAATCTGAAGTGTAAAAGTTACATTCTGAAATAGTGAAATTAAGCAGTGTATTCTGTATTTTGATTGTGAGAACTGTTCAGTTTTCACACATCATAAATGCACAGAGGAATTTTGGTTCTTGCACCCTGTTTGTATAGCTCTATGATTCTCACTTTTCCCTCCACCTTTACATCATGGCTCAACATTGGCTTCAGTCATGGATTGACTTCTTTGCCTTCAGAGCTATCTTATATCTCTGCTTCCCTCATTATCCAGCTTAGCTGTTGCAAATATTATTTCCTTTACAAGTCTGACAAATGTTAGTGTTCAGCACAACTTTTGTTAAGAGCTTTTCTTACGTGTTAGGTTCCTATATTCAAACTCTTATGAGCAGATCTGAGTTTTCATTCCTGTTACTTAACAAGATAAATGAAGGAAATAAAAGCGAGTTTTCAGCATTTATGAATGCAGATTAAAATTGAAAATTGCAACTGAAATAAGGTAAAAACCAGAAGACTACAGAGAAAGTCAAGAAGTATATAGTGAATAAGGTGCCATTGTTTCTGATCATCTAGAATGGGATTTACTCAAAGCATACTGCAATTCCTTCCAGCAAAAGTGTCTAGGAGTTCTTCCAGTAGAAACAAAAATCCACTGGGGTTTTTGGGAGAGGAAGAAAACATAAGCACCAGTGTCTTGCCTTCATAAAGATTTGGGATACAGCTAGGACATGAAGCTGCTCCTGAATCCCACTTTATACTCGGGCAAAAATTGCCACCTATATCCTCACATAGATTTCTTGCTGCCACCCTCACCACCACCACCAGTCCCTGTCACCCACCCTTCCAACCTTCCAATTACCCCTACACCTAGCCCTTGTCCTAAATATCTTTACCCACAGCTACTGACATTGAAATCTCCTTTACTTTAAATGGGTTTAAAATTCAAATGGCTTCTTAATAGATGCTAGTGAAATGCACTATTGCCACTATTTGTCTTTGATAAAACACCATTTGTCATTATTGCTAAGGCTTCTGTTCCTCCTCCCCAAAGTCTGCTGACAGGAAGGAGGTGTTATTGCTGTCTTTGCTTTTGCCACATGTGCTTTTCTGTTTGTTTTTAGTTTTCCCATCTTTAGAGCGCACTTAAATGATGTCTGAAGGTGGTACTTCAGAGGTGGAAGTTCTACCCCTTTACTTCATCCACTTGCAAAGGTATTGAGAGACTGAAGGAGGTGAAACCCATTCCTTCTTTCAGCATGTTTTGCCCTTCACAAAATACAGAGCAGGAGCAGCACAAGAATAACATTGGTCTTGAGATTTTTGAGCTGCCCTCAGATGTGAGAAATACAGTTCCTTTACCACCTTTTCTACCAGAGACTGATCTCTTTAAAGCTAGTACACTGTAAGAAGGACAAGGGAGCTCTCTCACTTTGTCTGCTTGGCTACCAGAGCTGTTTGTGCTTTTTGTCAGTGTATTTTTACACAGGAAAGCATATGATCACCAGCAAATAGTAACTTAAGACAGGCACCTTTAGGTCTCCATTTACTTTAGGAAAGGCTTTGCAATTCAGCATTAGCAAATGAATTTTCTAAAGCAGTTGCTTCAGCAGTGGCTTTTCTCCTCCCTGACAGAAACAGCATATAGAAAACCATGTTATGATTTTGTATTGAGATTCCTGGCTAAGGGAATTTCAGTGAAGATTTAATGTTTTATAGACACAAAGGTTTCACACTGAAGCACTTTGAGTAGAAAGATGAAGTGTTCCTCCACCTGTATAAGGAAAACACAGGAGACTGAAGTGTTAAAAGAATAATGTTTCAGTTTTCCCAGATAGTATTTTCAGTATACAATCACTTCTGAAAGAAAAGAATCCAGGCAATATGTGGAAGAGCTCAGAAAATCTGCATCAGGACCTATAGAGGTATAACTCTATATGGTTGTATATATATATCTTCAACCAGAACATGGCTGGAAAGCTTGGAATTTCTTCTTTTATTCAAGTATGTCTGTTACAATGATCTGCCAACTGAAGTTAACAAAATACTCCCACCAGTTTCCCTGTGTGATGGATTGAGCCCCCAGGGCTCTGTGTGGTTGTGCAGTCAGGTACTGACTAGTTCTTTCTGTCTGCTAGTTTAATTTGTTTTTTAACCCATCTAACCTTGCCACCCAGAGAGTGTTCGTAAGCTACACAATGGAAAGCATGTAAAACTAGTTCTGAGTAGAAAATAGCCCTTGTGGGTAAATAATCTAACTCACCTCCCCCAAGTACTGTGTTAGAAACAATATTCAGCATAAACTGATTGTATAGATAGCCTGATTGTAAAGCAAGATTAATATGAAAAGGCAAGAAGTCTGCAATAAAACTTACTGACTTAAATTATCTGCATTTGTGTACAAGCATTCATATTTAGTAACAGTCCCAAGGCTGAGATTAAAGCTGTTTGGTAGGTTACTTCAAGGCCTTTTTATTGCTAAATCTTATTATGTCTCTAAAATGTAGAAATTAATCACCTGTCATCAAAGCTACAGTGGATTATTGACTTCTAAATGTCTCTACAAAGTGATTCATGACAGAATGAAACAGGAGACTGAACTAGCACTGAAATTCTTTTTGCATGTGATAAAAAGGGTCTATTAAAAGTGTTTGAACAAATGCTGGCTATTAGGTAATCATCACAAAGGATTTTGTTATCAAAACGTGCTGCTTCTTGAATAACCTTATTCAGTTACATAGATTTGCAACACCAATCCTCTAATGGAAAACTTATCTGGAGAATTAAGATTGTTCACCTGAGAAGCCTGACATTAGGTAAAGTGTAGCAGGATTTTCTGAACTACCTACAAGCCAGTGATTGTGAAGTGTTGTTTGAACTTGCTCCCAAGTATTTTAACCCCAAATCATGTGGATATACCAATTTAGAATTACTGGGTTGTGACAGGGAAATTTCTTATGATTTGGATGTTTTGCCATGTATTCAATGTCAGTTTTTCTTTGAAACGTGTCAAAAATTGCCATGAGGATATACTGCTGCAGAGAAGAACAATCTGGCTTTCACTTAAGTCAAAGTGTATTTCCTAAAGGATTGATAATGAACTCTGTTCAGTTACAGATATCATGCAGCTGAAAAGCTGTGACTGGGTGGTGTGATCTGGGGATGCAAGCTATGTTGGCTGGAATTTCTGGTAGAAGTCTATACATCCCAGACTGCTCCTGATAAACCAGTACTTGTCCTACTCAGAGCTCCTTCTGGTAATCAGAAAGGAAGTCCTCAGTAAGGGGGTTCTGTACACATTTCTTCTCCAAAAAGGGAAACATTAAAGCCATTTTCTAAGAAAAATCAATATGGAGAACATGGACAAATACCCTAGGAGTTTTTCTATAAGTACTAGAAGGCCAGGTTTATAACAAAAGTCTTTGGAAAAGTAATTTATTAATGGATTTCCAGAGTTTCCATCAGTCACATTATGGATCTACAGAGTGTGTCTCAGTTTTCTGCTTTTAGCAGGCAGGGTACTAGGCTGAAAGGTACTTTCTCCCCAAATTTTACAGCATGTGCTCTCACATCAACTCTGCAGTCTGGCAACAAGTATATGCTAGTTTGTCTGTTCCTTAAATGTGTTATAAGACATAGACTTACTGAATTTTCACTTAGAGTCACTGCTGTCTAATACAAGTTAGGAGAAAATGAAGGAAAGATATACTAAGCAAGACTGACCATTATGCTTTTAAGCAGGAGATTGGGGAAGAGAGAGGTTATAATTGCAAAAAATAATGAAACAACAGGTTTTTAAATCTGTATAGAAAGCTAGAATTTCTCTTTAGCTTATTTTAGTATTCCTCATCTGTAAGTAGCTAGGCATGTCTTGGCTGCTAAAGCCAACAGACTTTGAGTTTCTACAGTCATCCTGCTTAGTGATGGCTTCCACAGGGCTCAGCAACTGCATCTTCCTCTACCCTTGCTTCTATTTTCCATATTGATTTTTACAGAAAAATGGTGACATTGATTTAGATAAAAATGAAAGTGATTTTGATGGCACCATGTGGAGTCAGACAATTTAGGCACTTAAAATGATTACCCTTGTTCAATCTGACCTGCTCAGATGGGAATTTGTTTGTGCATGTCCTTTGCCTGCTTCCTATGTGCTATGAATGGCTCTAGTAAGCGTTGGGATGTGTCAGCTTGCTGCCTTTGTCCTCATCGTCCTAGCTAGTTTGTTCATTTTGGACTCCTACAGCTTTGTTGTGACTAACAATATTGCATAAGACCTCCATAGATGTGCATACATGTTGTGCATATATGTGCTATGTGCTCATGGCCCCTGCAGAGACCCCAGATTATTGATACAGAGAATATAAACAAATTGCTCCACCTGGACACACTGATGTGAGCAAATGTTTCCTGTTCTTATTCCTGTTCTCTTCCATTTTAAGCTGACATGTTTAATCACAGAATCACAGATTAAAACATTGCTGTTGTACTGTATTCTTCCCTCTAAACGAAGTATTTTTTTCCTTAATGCACATCTGGAAATTCACAAGACATAAGCTGTGGCCCTTGGCCTTTGTTATTGTGTGCCGCTGACAAAAGAGCTTGGCTTCCTTGTCTTAGTACCTATTCTTGAGGCAATTGCAGGATGCTGTTTGATCACCCCTTAGTCTTCTCTTCACCAGACTAAACAAGCCCACCCCTTCAGTCTCACTCTCTCTTCATAAACTGTGAGCTCTATGTCCCTGACCATCTTCATAGCCTTTTTCTTCCACCTTGAGATCCTTCTTCAGTTTCTGCATGTCCCTCCTGAGCAGGACACACACTGGACACTGCGTTCTGGGTGCAGTCTCACTCAGACTGTGAAGGGCACAGCACAGGGCATACTCCTCCTCATGCAATGTACTCATGGTGAACCACACTGTTGGCTCATGTTAGTGGTGACTGCTGTAAACCAACTCAGCGTTAGATATCTGCAAGGATGTCCATTGGGGTTATTCAACCATGCACAGAACCTTTCAGGTTTCATTGCTGAGCTTCACAAGCTTTTTGTTGGCCCAGTCCTCAAGTTTCTCAAAGTGCTTCTGGACCAAAGCTCATCGATTCACCATGTTAGCTACCCTCTCCTGATTCAATGTTGTCTGTAGATTTGCTGAGGGTGCAATCTATGTCATCATCCACGCCGTTAATGAAGATGCTGAAAAATATGGGTCTCAGTATTGACCCCTGGGCTACTTCGCTTGTTATTGGATACTGGCCATGTGTTGAACTGTTGATCACTACCCTTTGGGCATGGCAGTACAGCAAATTTTCAACTCACCTGACAGTCCAACCCGCACAGTGTTGCAATTAATATACAGTAATGTGTCCTTTGGGGAATTATTTTCATTTTAGAATAGATAGTAACACAGAAATATCAGTCATCTAAAATGCAGCAGATATTGCCGGTGATGAAATTAGAATCCATGTGAGCCTCATACTGTATTCAGTGCAATTTTGGTTAATTTTTGAGCCAAGTAGCAATGCCTCATTAAAGTGACTATGAGTAACCTCTTCTTAGTTTTTATTTTTTTAAAAAAATATTATCCTCAAAATAGTACCTTTGTTTATTTCTTCCTAGAACTTGGGGCCCAGTTAAGGTGAACAGAAGCTTTCCTGAACTCCTAGGGTTAATAGCTAGGTTATCCTAAAATCTTTATCATTAGTAGTTGCAAACATCTTGTGGTAATGCTGTAGAAAGTTAGGTGAAAGTAAAAATTATTAAGATTCAGAGATGACTGACACAGACATCATAGCTATCAGCTAATATCTGTGGTAAAACTGATGTAAAACACTGTAATGCTGTCAGAAAAGCTCTATCCTGATGATTCCAACTTCTTGTGTACTTTTACAGAGGAAAATGGAAGAATTCTTTATTTTGAACCATCTCCTATAGTAATACGTTACAGCTTATCTTATTAAGCTATGCTTTTTACTTTACCTTCACTTTTATTCAAAACAAAATTTTTGCAGCATAGTAGTTGAGGTGGGAATTCAATATCAGTCTATGGGTATGCAGATGGAATAACATGATGTGTTGGTTAAAGAACACTGGCTTTGTCTTTTTGTCACAGACTGGATAGAGAGCTTGGCCTAAAATGAGCATGCAGCTTAAGAAATTCAGAGGCACATGTAACTGCAGAGATTGTCATTATCTCCAGGTCTCTCAGGGCCTTTTAGGATCTTCTACATGTTTTCCTTTCTGATAGGCACCCTCTTTCCTGTCTTTCAATTTCTCTTTCATGCAGATGCCAACAAAATTGAGGGAAGAAGTAGGGAAGAGGAAAACATAAACTCCTAAGTGTCCTCTCAGCTCATCTGCAATAGCACATCTAAGATCCATGATGGGGAGGGGGGAACCAACAAAAAAAATCCAGTTACTGGAGGAAAGACTTAAGAAGAGAGAATGAGGATGATAACAAAAGTGTGCATGGATGTATGGGCATGTGTATGTATATCTGTCAGAGGAATGAGACGTGTTTGTTCCGCTAAAAACGCTTGCATATCAGCCGTGTGACTGTACTTAAAATTGCCTTTGCTGAGAATGATAGGAAATCTCTTTCCAGTGTTGCATGCTAAAATGAGGACAGTGAAAGCTCCTTGTACTGTGTTTTCTAATGGGAGTACCACTCAATGTGTGTGTGAAGAAATGGGAGAGATAGTGACATTTGTTGAAATATGTTTTTCATTAATTGGTTTTAGCAAAATTCTTATGAAATACTTTATGTATGGAATATTTAGTCATACAGTTTGTGATCTTTAATGAATTAGTTGCTGTACAGTGTGAGAATTTCTTGGGCAGACAATTGAGAGACCAGATCCACAGCCACACTGTTCAAAGAGAAGTTGTACCTTGGGGCAAAAGTGACTTGTGAAGTTGCACTAAATTGCAAACCTTATTCACAGACCAGATTCCCAGTTAATCAACGAAAGAAGGTAGGCACTCCAGAGAGCTTTGCTCTTTGCATCACCATCTTCTTTGACTAAAGTAGTAGCTAGGCTCCTACATAACATGAGAAACTGTCTCAGACTTTGTCTGTGTGAAAGAAGATGCGTGAAGGACATTAAAGGCACATTTTTTTTTCTCTAATCCTAAAATGGCAGCTAGTAAAAGGATTTAGATGAGACCCTCTAACTCACAGAGATTCTCTAATTCTGATATACTTATCTCAATATGGATACAACACTTTTGCAAAGAGAATCTGGTGGCAGTGCAGCACAAAGCTGCAGCTAGTGAATGGCTTTGCTGAATGGAATGGTGTTATGGTGGTATAAAATATGTGCAAGTGAGATCATAATTAGGTTCATTAAATTAACTAATAGCTACCCTAATATCTCATAGTCCCATGGCATCTGGCACTTAGGTACATGTTTTATTAGATAAGTCAAGGGTGGGGATGTATTTATCTGTTTACTCACAGTTCAGTAGTTCAGAGAAGTTCTGTGAATATGTTGTCTATATTTGTGCCCCCTGAGGCACATTCTCCTTTGTTTCCCCTATGCTAAGCCATTATAGCATCCCTGATGTCAGATGAGTTTCTTGTCCAGGGAGTGGACAAGAACTGCTGGACTCTGAATTTATGGAGAGCAAAATTTGGGCCCTCATCCTTACATTGTTTGCTTTATTTCTTTTCAAGTTAACTTCTTGCTTCACTTCTGGTGGCACAGTTGGCTATCCCTGAATCCTTTTGCAGAGCTACATTTCCAGTAATAGCATATGGCAATCTAACAGGTGGAGCAGACACTGTACAAATGAGAATTTGCCTTTGGGTCTTTTCATACTTTAGCTTTTATGAATTTGGCTGTTGCATTTACTATTCTAAACCTGGTTATGTTTTTTATTCTTCTTCATCTAGCACACTTCTGATGCATCTGAAGGAATTTAAAAGACTGTAACAAAATGAAGCCCCTTTGCACAACTTTATGTTCCTCACTCCTCTTACTACTCCTTCCCCTCTGCTATCATGTTGTTTTTGTTCATGATACCCTTTTAGGTATGGCAGTACCTTTTCCTTGTCCCCTGCCAAGTTAACTATGCTCCTTTCTCAATGCCTTTTGCCACTGATCTCCATAAGCTGTCTGCCTTCCCTCAAGTTCGGTCCACCATTTGGATGCAGTATACTTGCCTTGTCTCCTGCTTCTTTAGAGCAGGAAAAGAAGGGTAAGACTCAAGTGTCAGGCAAGACTCAAGCGTCTCACCAGTTGCTCAGAGAAGCCATTGACTCACCTAACAGGAAAAATAGGTTGTTTAAGGACTACTTTGCATTGCTAGACACGACAAATAACCAGTGAATCTGCCTTGCTATCTTTATACGTGTGTGCAGCATCAAGCACACTATTAGGACTTAACGGACAATAAGATAATGGATGTGTTAAAAATACCTATGACAAATTCAATACAAGAATTGATATACAGGATAAGTGGAAAGGTGAAGTGTTGGTGAAAGTCTTAAATCTCCAGCTGACCTTTTTTTTTACCCACAGGACTTGCCACTGCAACTTCTGTGCTGCTCCGCGGTTACTTTAATTTATATGACTAATGACATGAAAGATGTAAAATCTGTAAAAATACAGTGTTTGGCTGCTTAAATTAAGTTTATGAGTTTTTCTTAAGCCTGCCAAACAACTTAAATATTTCATGGCTTTCACAGGCTACAGTTCTAATATTTATAACTCTTGTGTGCAGATTTCACAAATTATAATTACAACTCCCAGGATCCCAGATACAGCAGATGTTCAATATTTTGTACGATGTTGGCAGAAATGCTTTTCATGCTCTTTTTGATCTCGGTACCCCATGTATTGTATCTGCTACAACAAGCTGTTGATAAGAGAGTTTATTGTTATTTCCCTGTAAAAGACTCTGTAGGGCAGATCCAGGATGGCATATAAAGGAGAATGAATGGAGATTCAGCCCTAATGAATAATAAGGAACCCTGTGCAGTGTATTCTTTCAAATGCTGTCCTAGTAAACGGCATATAGAATGTCTTTCATCACAGAGATCCACACAGGACCTTTGGAGTTACTGTGACCCTTTCATTTTAGGCTATACATTCTTGCTCCTTTTCCCTGTATTGATGGATCATGTCATTTCCCATTCTCTCTTGTATATTCATCCCCATGATGCCTGTGTTCCCTCTATAAGAGTGCAAGAATAGTCTTACTTGAGTTAGATGCCAAAGTCCACATATATGTTTTAATCAGAGGGTTGATGTATGAGATAAAATTATGGCACCGACTCTCTGATTTTTATAATGATCTGCTTGCATGAGAAGAAGAGAAATGAGCTTTAAGCATCTGGGCTTGTCTCAGCTCTTGCCATCTTTTACTTATATTGGACTCATTATTGTAATTGGACTTTTTTTCTTACAACCATATTGAGCACTCAAACAGTTAAATTTCACTGTCACTCAAATGATTGCCCCAAATTTACAACACTATAACTGTAATCACACTCTACCCTTTACAGGCAGATTTTAATGTAGTCTACAAAGGTCAAGGAAAAGAAGAATATCATAGTAGTAGGTTAGTACAATATCCTACAGTATTACTATAAATGCATAAGGGTAGGAAATCATAGAGGTCATTATATAAATTAAATCAAGTAATTTTAATTATACGATCATTCATTTAGGTCAGAATTAGAATTGTAAAGAAGACATTAAAACTCACCCTGTGAATTACCTTAAATTAGCCATACAAATATAAATATTTGACTGACAACGTAATGACACTTGAAAAAAAAAATCATTTAATGATACATGGAACTCTTCTATTATTCCTGTCTATAGTACAATTGTAAGAAAACTAACATTTCAGGAAGTGTAGTTATTTGTGTTGAAGGGGATTTTTTGTGGGTTTTTGTTAGGGTGGTTTTTGTTTTTTTTTTTCAGTTGTTCAAACAATGAATGAAAAACTCAAACAATGAGAAACGTTGCCATTTTCTGCTTGCAAACAAGGAATCTACCAAAATGGCTTTTGCACTACAGATAAAATCCAATTATAAGATGGATCCAGTGTTGCAAACCCTTGATGAGATTGTGTGGAGCAGAAGATTATGACTACATAAAATAATATTTTCAAATTGGTGTCTTCAGATCTGATAAAACTACTCTGTATGACAATCAGCTATAAGCAATTGTATGATAGTTAACATGCAGATCATTTTTTGTTTGAACACTACTACTCAGGTAGTAGTAACAGATTTAAAGCTGTATTACTTATGGAATGGTTAAGTGCAATTTTTTAGATACTAAATATAAATTCAGTTTAAAAGAGCATTTTGAATAACTGTGCAGATAACTGAGGAAGTGGATTCAGTTGTACTTTTCTGTTAATGGGTCAATCTAGAAATCAACACTACATTATGGAATTGGATATCTGGAACCATAGCAAAGCTTTTTGATATGCTGGACAAACACCCTTTTACTGGTTTCTCTTTCTCATCACTATTCTTTAAGCCTTTTGGAAGCTCAGTGCATTTACTACTTTTGACTTTTGAAATGTGTGCCTTTTGCTTTTCTGAGCTACAAAAGTGTCTTCAACACAGATAAAAACATCAGTGTTTGCTTTGGCACAATTGCAGTACTTCTAGTTCTCTGATTCTGATATCCAGTGTTTTTAAAAGAAAAAGATAACTTGTCTTCTGAGATGGGAGCACTGGATTCTCCTATAAAGTCTGAGTTACAAAAGCATTTTTAACTCCCTAGAAGATACATTACCATCCACAACTGATGCAGAGGAGTTACTCAAAAACCTGTAAAATTAACAGCATAGCCATGGGCAGTGGACTGAAAATGCTAATTAATGTAGCACTGTGGACTGTGGGATGAGGCATAATTCATTATGTCCTGGCTCTGCCACTTTGCTAATTTCTGGAGATTTTGTGTTTTAAAGTAACTGGACCTATGTGTCTGGATGAACTTTGTTAAATAGTCTGTTCAGAGAACATTTTCACATACTTCTGTGGAGATTAAATTCCTTACAGAAGCCCCTAGTTTTCACTGGACAAAGTTGTTGTTTATGGGCATCATTAAACCTACATGTCCTGATTTGACTTAGAGCAGAACTAGTTCTGTTCAATGATTTTAATTTTCAGCTCTCTTCTAAATAACTGCACTTTCTGAAATGAACAGCATGTTTTTGCAGACAATGTCTGCTTCTAGCAGTGATAAGACCTAATGTTTAGAGATAGCACCAAGGATTGATATGCTGATCAAGGTCATTGCTAAATCTTGTGCACCACACTGGGGAGTGCAGACTAAAAGGCTGCACCTGCAGGGTAGAGCAGACAGTTCAGGTGACCCTAAAGTGAGCAACAACGTATTTCATTCCATATGCATCATATTCAGTATAAAGCTGAGGTATCACGACAGTCAAGCTCTCTTAATCTTCTTCAGTGGTTGGCATCCAAGGAGGACTCTGTCCATTCTGGCTTCTATCCTGATCCATGAATTCCTGAATCCAGATCCAGGATCCAGCCCCCTGAATCTGATTACCATCTGCTGCTGAGTCCAGTCTGGGACTTCTGACAGAGCATCAGTGCTGAGGGTGACATAGTTGCCATCAGGAGAGGGTGGGTTTGGTGTTGGTTTTGTATGTATTTGTATATATTTCATTTTATTGTTATTATTTTTGCTAAAGTAGTTTTCTTTTCCTATCCACAAGTCATCTCTCTCTCTCTCTCTTATTCCTTTTTCGTTTCTTGTGTGGGGTGGAGTAAGATGTTGGGGAAGGGTAATAGTGTCTGTCCCTTGATTAGTGACTGGCCCAGCTCTAACCCTTCACACCATGCTTCACTCTAGCAAATCCCATTGTTTCCACATTTCATCTCTGTCCAATTCTAAGTTACAATTTTCAGTCTATTATTATTTCAAACTTTGTATGGAATGTCAGAGAAGAAAAAGTTCACATATCTTAAAAAACCCAGACAGTGACTTTTTATTTATAACAGTATAATACTTCAATATTTTGCCTGAGACACAATCTTACACTTTNTTTTTTTTTTTCAGTTGTTCAAACAATGAATGAAAAACTCAAACAATGAGAAACGTTGCCATTTTCTGCTTGCAAACAAGGAATCTACCAAAATGGCTTTTGCACTACAGATAAAATCCAATTATAAGATGGATCCAGTGTTGCAAACCCTTGATGAGATTGTGTGGAGCAGAAGATCATGACTACATAAAATAATATTTTCAAATTGGTGTCTTCAGATCTGATAAAACTACTCTGTATGACAATCAGCTATAAGCAATTGTATGATAGTTAACATGCAGATCATTTTTTGTTTGAACACTACTACTCAGGTAGTAGTAACAGATTTAAAGCTGTATTACTTATGGAATGGTTAAGTGCAATTTTTTAGATACTAAATATAAATTCAGTTTAAAAGAGCATTTTGAATAACTGTGCAGATAACTGAGGAAGTGGATTCAGTTGTACTTTTCTGTTAATGGGTCAATCTAGAAATCAACACTACATTATGGAATTGGATATCTGGAACCATAGCAAAGCTTTTTGATATGCTGGACAAACACCCTTTTACTGGTTTCTCTTTCTCATCACTATTCTTTAAGCCTTTTGGAAGCTCAGTGCATTTACTACTTTTGACTTTTGAAATGTGTGCCTTTTGCTTTTCTGAGCTACAAAAGTGTCTTCAACACAGATAAAAACATCAGTGTTTGCTTTGGCACAATTGCAGTACTTCTAGTTCTCTGATTCTGATATCCAGTGTTTTTAAAAGAAAAAGATAACTTGTCTTCTGAGATGGGAGCACTGGATTCTCCTATAAAGTCTGAGTTACAAAAGCATTTTTAACTCCCTAGAAGATACATTACCATCCACAACTGATGCAGAGGAGTTACTCAAAAACCTGTAAAATTAACAGCATAGCCATGGGCAGTGGACTGAAAATGCTAATTAATGTAGCACTGTGGACTGTGGGATGAGGCATAATTCATTATGTCCTGGCTCTGCCACTTTGCTAATTTCTGGAGATTTTGTGTTTTAAAGTAACTGGACCTATGTGTCTGGATGAACTTTGTTAAATAGTCTGTTCAGAGAACATTTTCACATACTTCTGTGGAGATTAAATTCCTTACAGAAGCCCCTAGTTTTCACTGGACAAAGTTGTTGTTTATGGGCATCATTAAACCTACATGTCCTGATTTGACTTAGAGCAGAACTAGTTCTGTTCAATGATTTTAATTTTCAACTCTCTTCTAAATAACTGCACTTTCTGAAATGAACAGCATGTTTTTGCAGACAATGTCTGCTTCTAGCAGTGATAAGACCTAATGTTTAGAGATAGCACCAAGGATTGATATGCTGATCAAGGTCATTGCTAAATCTTGTGCACCACACTGGGGAGTGCAGACTAAAAGGCTGCATCTGCAGGGTAGAGCAGACAGTTCAGGTGACCCTAAAGTGAGCAACAACGTATTTCATTCCATATGCATCATATTCAGTATAAAGCTGAGGTATCACGACAGTCAAGCTCTCTTAATCTTCTTCAGTGGTTGGCATCCAAGGAGGACTCTGTCCATTCTGGCTTCTATCCTGATCCATGAATTCCTGAATCCAGATCCAGGATCCAGCCCCCTGAATCTGATTACCATCTGCTGCTGAGTCCAGTCTGGGACTTCTGACAGAGCATCAGTGCTGAGGGTGACATAGTTGCCATCAGGAGAGGGTGGGTTTGGTGTTGGTTTTGTATGTATTTGTATATATTTCATTTTATTGTTATTATTTTTGCTAAAGTAGTTTTCTTTTCCTATCCACAAGTCATCTCTCTCTCTCTCTCTTATTCCTTTTTCGTTTCTTGTGTGGGGTGGAGTAAGATGTTGGGGAAGGGTAATAGTGTCTGTCCCTTGATTAGTGACTGGCCCAGCTCTAACCCTTCACACCATGCTTCACTCTAGCAAATCCCATTGTTTCCACATTTCATCTCTGTCCAATTCTAAGTTACAATTTTCAGTCTATTATTATTTCAAACTTTGTATGGAATGTCAGAGAAGAAAAAGTTCACATATCTTAAAAAACCCAGACAGTGACTTTTTATTTATAACAGTATAATACTTCAATATTTTGCCTGAGACACAATCTTACACTTTCTGTGGACTGATGTCTTAGGTCAGTAAATGATTAATAGAAGGTAACATTTGGAAAGAAAGAAACCATGTTTTGTGGCTTTTTAGGATCTTCCAAAAGCATTTCTTGTATATGCACTGAGTTTGTAAAAGTAAATTTCTCATTTACTGCAGATACTACACTAATAATAGTGAATATATGCAACGTCTGGGGAAATCTATAAGCTGTGTTGTATATTTGGCTACTGAAAAATGTGCAGACATGGAGAATGCAGCCACAGGTTGGTGAAGGAAGGCTTTTCCTTGCACTTGCCATCAAAAGGATCATCTGAAATAAATTAGACACTGTGTTTTGATGGAGCAAACAATTGCACTCCTGTCCCTCAAATTGTTGTAAGCACGTATGCACCTATTAATGTTTGTAAAGTTTTCTGATATTTTTCAGGTGTGTCATAAAAGCAAATCCTATCAAGGTAAAAAAATACTTGTTATCAAGGTGGAACTTGGATGTTGCTTGGCAAATGAGCCATGGGACTATCATCTGAAATATGAGGCTAGTAGGAAACACAGAACAGCTGTCTCATTCATGCAGCATTGTCCGTTTTGTAGACCAAATGCATCCTTTTTTCCTTTGGAAATATATTCTGCAATTGTGTAATAAAAGACCCATTAAAATCAAGAAACAATTATTTTTATTTAGGATTAATTTCCTGACTTTGGATCATTTCTCTTTGCAACTCTGAAGTAAAACATATCATAAGAAAAATAGCCCTCTATACACTGCCTCCCAAATGAGTGAAGCTGGTGTAACCAGTTATGCAGGTTTCTTGGAAAGGTATTCAGCCCTTCACAGAACATACTCAATTGTGGAGATTTCACATTCCTTTGCTCTAGATAGTAATTAATCATGATTTTGCAGCTCCTTTTTAATTATGTGATTGATGATTTCTGATATGTCAAGAGAAAATGAAACAAATGGAAATCAATTGGAAAACGAAACTGGAAAAAAAAAAACCAACACTTTGAGCACCTGGGGTGCTACACAGAAGCAGAAGGGATGGAGGAGGAGATATATTTTTATATCAAATAGATAAAGTCCTTCTATTTTTACAAGGGAAATAGTTAAAAGTTAGAACTGCAGCTAATTAAAGTCCTTGGCTTCTCATGACTGTAATCCCAGTTTGTGTAGATGAGTTTATTCCTCACACCTATGATTACAACATAGTGAGTGACAAAGCATTATATGGCATGAAGGACTTGTCTGGAACCTTTGATTATTAACATCCTTTCTCCCTACTCTCCTCTTCTATCTCCTCTCTGAGACAGTAATCAGACTGCTATTGAGTGTTCTAATATGTCTGCTCTAACATATTTTCATTATTAGCTTTAAAAGAAATGTTAGGAATGTTTATCTATTGTGGCCAGGAGAGGGACTACATTATATGGTAATGGGTGAACTCTCTCAGTCTGGGAAACAAGATTAATAACTCCCAGAGTAAGAATAGGAAGAGTTTTTATATGATGAACTTGGGAAACAAGTAATAGGAAGCTAATGAATGTAAGAAATTCAAAAGGGACTGTATCCCAGGGAGCAAAAGAGAGGCCAGAAAAGCCATTGTTGGCTTGACAATGTGATCCTTAAAGGTAGAGGAGCAGAGGCTGTTCATGGTGTCAAACACATGTTGTGCTCTCTGTTTCTCATAACATCTTTGAGAGAGAGGTGAAGGAAAACAAAAAAAGAGTAAGGGTCACAAAGACCACTCCGCACACCACAGCCAGAAGGCAAGTAAAGGCAGAAGTCTAAAAGGCCACTGGCAGTGCACATTTGTCTATTTCTAGACAGGAGGGTAAAAGCGATGAGCAGCAGGAGTCTCATACTTGTAGCATAGTGATCAGCAGGAGGAAGGGATCCATCGCCAGATGAATGGGAATCATCAGCTGGCCAGTAAAACTATTTTGCAGTCTGTTGGGAGGTCTGGCCTCCTCTTTTATCTTCAGGACCTTGTAAGAATAGTTATGAAAAAAAGATAACTGAACAGAGAGGTTGCAAAGCCTTTCCTCAGTTCTGCTAGGACTGCTTTAGCTTGGGGTTTTTTTGTGGGTTTGGTTTTTGGGAGGATTTGGTTATTGGGGGGATTTTGTTTGGTTGCTTTTTTATGTGTGTGTGTGTGTGTTTTGGAGGGTTGTAGGATGGTGTTATCTTTCCTTCTCCCTCCTCCAAGGTAACCTAAAACCTTAATAGGATATTTGAATCATGCTTTGGAAAAAGACGGGTTTAATATGCCTATATCTATCTTTATTGCTATGAACCAGCATGTTCTGAAAGTTCCTGCTGACACACAAAACTTGTGCCTAGCTTGGAGAAAATTTGATTCAAACCATTCACTTTACTATTGAGATGATCTTATCAGTGATTTCACAAGAAAAATTTCTTTAAATGGCTATATAAATCTCATAAATGGGAAAACAGTTGCTCTGATTTGTAGTTAGTATGATAGTTGATATTCTGTGAATAAAGAGATTGCTTTGCTACAGGGTAGATATCAGATCACTGACATTTAACCCAGTGACTCTTCAGTCTAATAGGAGGTCACTGATGAAAATACATTCAGGAATTTCAGCTTATCTTCTTCTTGATGGAAGCTTGTATCATCCAAAGCAATTACACATATAATGTGTGTACACACATAGCTGGCTTAAAGTTACACATGAAGATAATTCTGAGAATACTCTAAATTGGAAAAGTGCATCATAGCAATAAAACTTTATCATTTTGTGTCATTGGCCTAGTGCTAATGTTGGAGACTATCTGAAGGATTGGAAGATTCAGGGGATGTGTAATAGACAGCATAGACTCTCATCCATAACTCATGGTTTCAATCAGCTCAGGTCACCTGCTGGCAAAAGTCTTTACTTGACACATCTGTGATAGCCACTGTGTGATGAGCTGATGCTGTTCCTTCGGTCATGCAAAAATCCCCATCACCAGTAAGCCAAACGCTGCTGTCCTTACCCACCTGAAAATGTGAACAATCCCACCAGAGAGATTGCACAAATAAGACAGCAGAGGTGTGGCATTAAAAGTCTTGCAGCTGGAGTCAGCACAGAGCCTGTGAAGCCAAGCTTCCACAGACCTGTGGTTCCTAGCTAGATACTCTGGGATCCAACAGTTTGGGATCTGCTTATCTGCTTTTCTTGTTGTTGGAGCAGTCTTGCAGCTGTCTCTATAGTGTTTAATGCATTTCATCCTGAATGCAGGAACTAATACTGATTGTTTTCCACCTGAATGTAAACTTTGGGAGCTCATCAGGTCGTATCTGGTTGAAACTGCCAGTGGCTCCAAATATCTAGCAGTCTAGCTTGTGAGGACTTATGCTGTTATGCAGATTAGATGGACGATACTTCCGGATATTGAAATGAAAA
Organism: Bucco capensis; assembly: GCA_013396975.1. Lineage (NCBI taxonomy): Eukaryota > Metazoa > Chordata > Aves > Piciformes > Bucconidae > Bucco > Bucco capensis. The sequence continues at coordinate 178,673 of VWZO01004080.1, read as the reverse complement.
CAGCCCATTTCACAAGACTGGAAGTCTACTGGCAAAACACAGTAGGAGAGCTTAAACTTTTGTCAGGCCTTTCTGTGGTCTGTAAATATGTTATTTTCTGTCATTTAAATCAAGTGGAATTGCATGGAGGAACTCTGGGTTCCTCTCAGCAGGAAGTAAAGGTGAGGTGCAGTGGCTGCAACTAACTCATGTCATTTTTTATGGGAGTAAGACAGCTGAAAAATGGTGTCTGCAAGCTAATGAGGTTATTTCTTTAAGACCTTCAAAGTAGATTGCTCATATTTACCCTCCATCTTTAACTCTGAGGAAACAAGGTGAAGCCAGATGAACAGGGAGGAAAGACCAATATTTTGGTTGTGAGGGAATCGGATGAGTTTCTGACAGTGACTGACTGGCAGCTTTTCTGATTATCAAAAAGAAATAAACAGAGCTGAATAGTATCTGCTGAAGTTATCTCAGCTGGCTAATAGTTTGAAAGACAAAAATAAGTGATAGCTGGTTTGATGACAAAAGCTAGTTGTAGTACTGTATCTAAAGATGGTGAAAAATAGCAAAGGAAACCTAGCAGTAATTCTTGAGAGCCTTGCACCCAGCAGATCCCAAGGTGCAAAATATAAAAGTTGAGCTAGATGGCGGCAGTATTATATTATTTGCTTACATGTTGCTAATCTGTTGGGTTTTTTTAATTAGAAAAGATGACATAGAAAGTGTGTTTGGAGAAAAAAAGTGTATGGAGAAAGTTACCAATTTGGAACTGGCAAAGGGGAGTCGACTTCATCTCACAACTTCATAGCTAAATGTAGTAATATAGGAGTGGGATGTCTGAGCTCCTGTTATATCCAGCCAAACCATCACTACAGTCAGTGGCCTCTAAGGGGCATCTAATGCCTTCTGAGACACCTCAAAATATTACACCACCACTTGACTGTCTCTCCATAAGTGTACACTTCTCCTTTAAGTCCTATGCCATATCTTTCTATCGCAAGCAACTGCCTTGATCTTTGTATAGTGTCTCCAAGCACCTTTTTTAAGGAAATAACTAGATCCTTGTCTTCTGCTGAATATATTGGGAGCTTTGACACCTGCTTTACATGTAGATACCATATTTATGTGGCTACAGCTGGGAGATGATTTCCACCCCAGATATCTCTTCACAGAAAACCAGGCAACTAGTTTTCTTGGAGCTAGGAACAGGGTTTGAAATTTCCCAGCTAAGGAGTCCAAGTGGGAAAGGGAGTATAGCGTGGTTGTCAAAGAAGCATCACTTGGTGATATTTACACAGGCAGACAGTAAAACTGAGGATGTGATCTCTTGTTGTAAGTAAATTAATGGAATGTCAAACTGTCTCTGAAAGGCACAGTCCTTGTTCCCCGGCCCTGACCATGCCATGGATATCTCTGTTTTCATTTAGGTGAATCAAATGGCTCTATCAGCAAGGTGAATTTGTCAGCAGAATGAAAGGACAAAAAACTATATTTTGTTAAATGTGTTGGTTTTCAGAGTTTGTTTTTCACTTGGTTATCCAGGGGGAGAAAAAGAAGGAAGATGTAATCAGAGCCTTTCCTGAAGGAGTTTGGACATAATTTGGCGTAATTGTAATGCTAGCATTTGTCTAAAGATATTGGAAAGGAAAGAAAACAAGTTATAACACCTACATAAATCTATTGCTTATGTGCAATTGTATTTTACCAGATAAATACCCCTAGATTTATCACATGGGAAGCACTACCTCTTAGAGATTTCAGGAAGACATCTAGTTTTCCACAGGTTGTAGAGCAAGCTAGAGTTTGTTTGTGTGCATGTGTGCACATGCATATGTGTGCACGTTCACTTCAGGATGAATCTGAGGATACTTCAACCCACTGCTTCCTCCTGGTGATTGTACCATCAGGTATGTATTTTATAGAGATACATATTTTAAAACAAATGCCTTTTTTATTAACCATTTTTAAAAATCACTGAATTATTTAATATATTAAGCAATTATTTTTAGTAGTTTAAGGGTACTTTTAATCTTTTCTTTAATTCTGTCTTTTCTGTGTGTGACCCCATCCTCATTCTAGGAGAATCCAAAGTATTTAAGAATACAAACAACAAAACATCTTTTCCACATCTGCCTTCCAGGTCTTGGGGCAAATAGCTTAGTTATGTTAAGATGCTTATGTTTTAAGTACTTTGTGAATCTGTTTGAAGAAAGTATCAAAGGAAACCTGAATAAATGAAAAGTGATTTGATGTAGTAAAAGAGATCTAATGATTGTTACCTGTGTTTGTGTGTCTAACCAAAGAAAGAAAAAACGAAGGAAATGAGATGAAGCCAATAGCTCTCTAATAATGTCTTTGTTTATGTATCAATATCTTCTTTAATGAAAAATCAAAGCTGCTATTGCAGCTGTTGAGGTAGTGCTTTTGTGGGACAAAAGGAAAATGCAGAAATGAACATTTCTTTTTGAAGAAGATTTTAGGAAGATCAATTACAGATTTTAAATTCAATGTAAGTTTTTAAGTGTACTCTTAGAGACATAAAATTTCCATGGTAACAAACATTTCTTCACAATCAGATAATTTTATTACCTAGCTATCAGTCAAACTTTGGAACCAGACTGCTCAGTAAAGAATGTTTGCAAAGATAAATAAAAGTACAGTGTTGCTTTCATCGCAGTTTGAGGTGCAGAACACGCAATCCAGGCTTGAATGCATAAGAAAAGAGACTTTCAAATCTGTTGTAAAATAATTATTTTTACTGCAATTTATAACTCACTCTCCTTTTTTTTTCTTTCTGCTTTCTATCTACGTAGTCTACTGCTTTTACAATATGTTGAACCCTTCATGTGTTGGAATATAGTTAAAGAATGGAGTTACGGATATTTTCATCACAGTACTCTGCAGAACTCTTTTAATCATATTTTGTTCCCTGGCTTGGAGAAAATTTCCATAATCTTTGTTGTTAAATTGATATTTGATAAATTGGTAATCACAGCTATCTTGATTAAAAGATGATTAAAATACTCTTCAAAGTAGGGGAAAAAAAATACATATTTTCATGGCTTACATTGCCTGTACATTTTAAGAAGGAAATCAGTTTCACCTCCTTAAAAATCCTTGGTAATGATTTGCATATTATTACATGTTACACGGCCCTGCTTTCTCACAAAACAGGCATGATCATTGTGTTGGAGACCTCTGCTTTGAGAGATCAAGTTGTGATTTTGATGATTCATTGTGGGCAAGGCTATGTGATATGCTCTGGCTCCATTAGATACCATCTTTATGGCCATTACTTTGGTCTTGGAACACCTGCCAGCTTTTAGGTTCCTGAGTATCTTTTCTAGGCCAATCACACAGTACTCTTTGGCTAGTAGGACGATCAAAGACATGTAAAAGATGGGGAGTATGTGGAAAAAAATGTGAGAATCCCTTAAAGTGGGAAACTGAAGGAGGCCCTAGGAGGTAGCAGGAAAAATTTCTATCAACTCAACTGAAAATAAGTTAGCGAACTAGACATCGAAGTTCCACTTGACCTAAACTATCAACAACAATGAAAGCTTTGCACTCACATTATAGGCTATGCCTTTATGCACAGTATTCTGTATGGAAGATACTGTATCAGTCACATTGTAAAGGACCTAGATCAACTTAAAAAAATAAAACCCAATAGAATGATTACAGCCGCTGCATAGAATGACAAGTATTATCAACAAAAATTAATCAGGCGCATCTTTTAGTGAACTCAATTAATAATGTGCAACAACAGGGTCTCTTTTCTTAAGATGAAAATTAATTAGTGGAGGGAAGGTCACTTGGAGATGCTGACATCACTCATCAGAATGCTCTGGCAGCTCTAATTATTTGTCTTCCAGGCTTGGGTGATCAGAAATTATTGCAATACCTGAGCAACATTTTGAAAAAGCTTTGTGCATGGCTCTTTTAATTAGACCTGGTATTTGATTAATGCAGTGGAAGCATTTAGATCAGCCTCTTATCATTGAGTGACTTAGAAGATTTTGGGAATTACACTGTGCAAGACAGGGTAACTACAGCAGATTTTTAATTCAAACCTAACAAACCCCCTCAGCTTTAAAAATTTCAATGAACATATATATATTTTCCCTCCTTTACTGTGTCATTACCTAGAAAGAAATGACATATTTTTCAGCATTACATGAGGTAAACTGCACACTGTGTGAAAATGTAATTTGTGCATGAATTATAATAGATGATTTACATTCATATATATAAATATAAAAGCACCTGCTAAATTTGTGGAAGCTAGATTTATACAAGATTATAACAAAGTAGAACATTGAGCTATGCTGTGTAATCTATATTGCATTGACTTGTTATTTATTTTGGTTTTGTTTATATATATAAACACGCACACAATTGTGTGTGCATTAATATGTAAGAATGATTTCCAGTTAGAACTGTGTGAATAATTTAGAGCAATTTTCAAAGTCTTTGAGGCTAGACATTGGCTTTTGCTCTTCTGAACCTATCTGGTGGTACAGGTCATGCAGGCAATGGAGTAGTAGGCAAACACAAAAAGTGTGAATATTATCAAATGCAAGAAACACAATAATGAATAAATAAAAAGATTACATAGAATAAGAGAATAGTAGTAAAAATAATATCCATCAAATATTAAACCATAAAAAGTCACCATGGGCTCTTAGGTGTCACAAACGCCATTAGTAGATGGTAGCTCTCCACCTTCTTTACCTCTGAAGACCTCCCCATTAATATGGAAATGCCACTTGATTTTTCTGTCTGTGGCTCCTCTTTGGCAATAGTTCTAACTTTAAAGTGTTCCAAGAGCAAATCTGAGCTTCTAATCTACTGATTGTTACAAGTACTCAAAACATGTGAAATATGTTGTATATTGTTATAATTGTTCATTTAAATAACCGATTTTGATTAGGAATTTAGTTTAGATTTAAAGCGCGTAGGGGATATACAGATTACCATTTCATAGGTAAACAAGAAGCAAATAGGTAGTATTATCTTCCCCTTATTTTTAAAACAAAATAAACTGAAATAAGCACAAGCATCTGGAAGTTAATGTAATTGTTCTGGCTAAAAACTAGATTTGACCCATTATGTTACATTCTCTTTCTGATTTCCTCCCAGCAGGGTTATATTATGACATGGCTTTAAATCATAAACTTATTGACTCTAAGAGACTATAAAATAGAGTAATCAATTTTTATTTTTGATGTATTTGGTTATTTAGAGCTTCATTGTCCAGCTAGGGAATATACAGCACTGATACACCACCAACAACTTCAGTAGAATTATACCCTTCTATACTGAAGCTGAATTTGGCAATAACAGCTAAAAATGAACATATCCAGAAGAGGTAATAAATTGTAATTTCTCTTAAAACTCTGTGAAATACATTGCTTGGAATCTTCTATTTGTTAAAGTTCTAAAAAAAATTATATTGTACTGTTTCAGATACAGTTTTCTAGTATCACCCAAATGATAAGAGTCCTAGAAATTAATTTCTGAGTGGAAGGGATCATATAATGAAACAAAAATATTCTTTCAGAGTAGTCTTAAGATCAGCAAAGACCACAGAGTATAGTTTACCTTGACATTCATGTTATGGTAAGTCTGTTTTCTTTCACTTGCTAGCTGAGCAGACTTTCAGGATTAAATATGTGCTTCTGTTACCAGGACCTGCAAAATTGTTCCCAACATTGATTTCTCATTGTTCACCAGAGCTATTATCTTAAAGCAAGTATAGTACTTCTCTGCAGCAAGGTTATACTAAGGAGCAGATTTTAGTGAGCTTTCAATTTCATTTTTGTGGTGAAAATTTAGTATTTAAACAATGCCTCGTGCTAATAAATTAATACCTATTGAAAATATAAAGAAGATTTTATATGGAGGAAGAAGCTCTTTCTGGTAATCTTCTTTAGACTTATGTTGTATACCAATTGGGAACATCTGTTTGGCTCTTTGGATGATCCCCTGGAAAATTTCTTAAACACTTGTGTGGTAGATTCTGGACTATTCTTATTAAATGATGTAAAATGTCATTCCTTTTCCTACATCACATAACCAGATGCTAAAAAAGTTGCAAAGATGCATTAACAGTTATCTTTGAAAGAATATAACAAGGCAAAGAAAAATGTAGGGAAAGAATATAAGCTAATTTTTCTTAACTTTTGGTTTTGGGCGATATAAGATTGATCTTTCATTTGTGAAGCAGTTAATAACTTAGCTTACCAGAATGTCATTGCTTTGCTGATAGAAAGAGTATATTTTCATTTCCTACCAATTTTAAGTTAATGTAATTCTCCACATAGTGTGCAGTCACACCTGTTTGCATGAAACCTGTTTCAAATTTATGGATGGAATTCATCACATCCATGTAAGGGCATGATGTACACATGTGAGATGCCCTGTAGTATTTTCTCCACCTCTGTCTGCCATCCCTGTAGATCATCACGTCTGTACCACAACTCTTGGCCCAGGCAGATGAAGACATTTGGGGTATCCTCCCTCAAATAGTATTTGGTTTCTGTGCTAAAGCAACCTGATCATGCTCTATCTGTCCTGGATTACAAATACAGCATCTTAGGGTAGACAGATCTAGACTATGTGACCATCTTGTAGTAGATTTAGGCACTCAGGGCAACTAGGTCCATCTTAAGGTGAGTGAATGAACCTTTTCTCTGAAGTGATTGTTTCTCATTGGTGAGAAACACAGCTTAGGTTGGATCTCTGGCATTTAGCTAAAGTTACACGGGGTAAATCTCACACCACACCTATCTGTTATTTTATTGTGTCCAGGATCTCAACCTGAAAAGAATGAAAATTCATAAGCAAATGCTGAAAATAAATCAGATTCCAATACCATTTGACACTTCAGAATAAATCAGATATGGAAATCTCCTTGAGCTGCACACAGAACAATGTCAGGTCCTTGCAAACTCAGATTTTATGGCAGTTCTATTTAGCAGTTGTTTCCAGTCATTTTGTGTTTAGAAATACATTGTATGTCTTTATTCATTTGTAGCTCTCTTATTAATTTCTTTTCTGTATCACTTATCACTAAGAAGACAAACTCCTAGAACTTTATGACTAAATATTGTTGTCAGTTAGGTAAATTCTGGGATAACATTAATCTAATTTACAACAGTATACTAGAGAACAGAATTTAATCTTAATAATGTGGAGAACTTCACAGTCACATGCCAATAAAAAATAAATGTAAGAAAGTGATCTGAAATTAGCAAGCACTTGAGTTCCTTTTAAAATCCATTATTACAGTTAAATTTTCCCCCTGTGCTTTATTGTTTATTATTAATAGAACAATTTTATAGAAATATAGAAATGTGGTTGTTTGCAGATTTTAATATGCCGTTGCTGCATTTGACACATGTCTATGTGAAAGTATTCTTGAATGCTTTCTTGAAGTAAGAATCTATGAAATCTTTTAAAGGACTGGCTTTGCTCATTGTTTAAAATTAGTTCCTTTGTACCAGATGCCTGGTGTAATTTATGTTAATGTTAATTAACAATATTTGAAGCAAATCATGATAAATAGATGCCCCCCCAACATTATGCATCTAGTTGTCTAAGTAATCTGATGAGTAACGAATCAAATTAGCACAAGCTTTGCCAGTGTTGAGACATAGGTCTTTATTAGAAAAAGTACACATCATTCCAGCTGTGATATTTCTTATGCTTAATATTTTGATCAAATCTGAATCACAAAATTAGTCTAAATAAATTTACTTCTTCTTGAAACCCCATTTATCTCTGCTTCTGTGGGATAAATTTTATTTCTCCTTCTGGCAAATATGAAACTAAAAAACTCTTCATTAAAAAAAGAATGCAAAGTACTTTATTTTATACGAATGTCTTGTTAAAAGGTCCTCAGCTTTTGTAAAAATAATAAAATCAGATTTTGCCATCTATGTATAAAATGCATGCAAGTCTACTCTTGAACTGCTTTAGCAGCATAACCACATCATGAAGCTAAATTTTTAAGTACTCTGATCTTGATCTCCATACCAAATGTTAACTGATGGACAAAGAGAAGGTATACATATATATATATATATATATTAAAGTTGTGTCGGTATTGCATTTTGTAGCAATTAAATAAATATTAGATGAATTCTTACCACCGTCTGTTTAGCTATATGGGGCTCAGCTGTGTTGCTTCTAACCCTAACTACATCACTTCAAATTACCAGTAAATTAACAGAGTAACACTTTCAACCTCAGAGCAGATTTGATCCAAATAGTCTTTAAATGCCATTTCTGTTCCTATTAACCTAAAGATCAGCATAGCAGATATTTTCGTAAGGCTGCCCAGCAATACAGGGCATTAATGGCTAAGTTGTGACAACACTTTTCATGATGATTTATGATTCCGTGTTTAACTTGATTACTCCACTGCTGACTCTGAATACTATTTCAATTAGTGCACAGAAGGTCACATCACAAATATTCCTCTATAATCTATTCCTATTAACACTAATACACAGAGTAACCAAATCTTTTCACCCTTGTTGATTCAAACCATCCATAGCACTAACTGCAGCCTTGTTTACCAGTTTACTTCTCTGGCCACATCCAAAACAGTAATTTTCAGTCCTTTGAGTATCATTAATAGCTGTACCATGACATTGTGAATAAAGCATCCCTCTGCTGCTGTGTGTGCATTAATAATTATCAAAGGCTCAGATATTTTAAACAGAGGGTACACATTCTAAAAGAATTCCCATCTAAATCATTATTTCACAGCTAATCATGAAGGGGAAAATAACGAGCAGGTAGTTAAGAAGCATAACAGGTGAGGTAAGTAAAATCCAGGACGATGTATAGAGCTAAAACACTGGGGTAGGAAGCTCAGTAAAGATGGGATTTGGGAGCCATGTTTTGCCTGATGGGTATCTAGCACATTCCTGTATACACCCCTGGTGTTATGGGCAGCAAATGAGGAGTCATTTAAGCTTGGAAATCTAAAAATGGAAGTATGGGAAAGCTAGTTTGCTCAGCCAGAAACTTTGACTCTCCTGGTCCTGCTCACACCTGCCTTCTGCCTAACTGAGTCCTGAACAAGTACTTTAGTGCCTCAGACTTCATTAGGAGAGGTCTGCTAGTACTTCCAGTTCAGGTTCTGGCTGTCTCATTCCCCAGCTCCTGCTCCACAGACCATTTATGCATTTAATAAAAGTTGGTACCATATTAATAAGAAGTTGAATTAGATACACTTATGGAAATAACCTGGATTTCTAACTTTTCGTGAGTTTGAAATACAAGTATAAATATTGCTAGTGTTGTTTTGAACAATAGATTCACACTCATTTCTTGACAAAATCTTTCTCTGGATCTGGGGTCAGGTAATGATTTGAGTTGGCTGACACTAGTGGATGTGACTGCACTAATGTTTTACTTCATACCAGGAATGTACTTTTAAAGTCAGTATCCAAATTGTTTCTGCTTTCCATGTTGTGTTTTGTTTTGCAGAGCAGTTCAAGAGTGCATGAACTGGATCCCCTTTCAGCTGAAACTAGCACAAAGGTCTTGATTTAGGAGCCACCAAATGACCTCCAGCAGCTAATTTATGTTCATCTTGTGGACCAGATTAGAATAGGTCCAAAATAAAATGCCCCCCAAGCATTCCTGTGTATGCCAGGTCCTTAGTACCAGCAGTTTTGCTCTAAAAATATTGTATGCAGGGCAAAAGAAAAGCGTCTTTAGCCATTAAAATCCTAATTATAAAACTCAATGTCAGTAATTAGTACTTTGATTTATTAGCAATATATACACCTGGAAGGTAATAAGACTGTTTTGAAATTGAATTAAATTGCTTCATTGTTACAGTTATTATTTTATAGGTAAGTTTCTTTTCTTCTTCCTCCCCTCCTCCCCCCAATATTACATTCACAGCTAGCTTACACAAATCTGTTGCTAATTTGCACACAGATGTCACTCTCTGCAGGACATAAAAACAGAGCAGAGATAGCCAGCAGTACTATTTGTTGTGGCATCATACTTACAGAAGCAGTCTGGCTTTCATGTATGCTTTTTATAAAACAAAAGCAAGCTCTCCGGAGAGAAAATATACAAAGATCTGATTTGTTGCTCACATATGTTTATGTAGATATCTATTTATTGGGTGTAGCACATGTGCTCTTTTTGAGAAACATAAAATTGCTGAAAATATAAGTGCTAGAACTGTTTCTAAATAATGGTACTGTTTCCCACTGTGTTGCAAAATGTACCTGACTACAATTTTGGACAGTTTTTCAGGGTAAGAAAATGGTGATTTTTTCCAAGTTCTATTGTGCTAAAACTTCCAGCAAACATTCTAAAATGAACCATAGTGGCAACCTCTTTTCTCACATGGCTGGTAGGAATTGCACTGAGATCTAGTGGTTTAAATGCATATCTGAATGATGTTGGAGAAGAATTTACTTTCAAGAATTAATGCTTGGGAATAGATGTGTAGTGGTGGCTTGAATACAGAGGGTTTTATCAGTCTTCTACTGACTTTTACCTCTGACAAAATGCAACTAAGCTTAGTCCACAAATCTATAGGCAACCTGAACAAACAGCGTGAACTTCCAGTTTCTGAGAATGCAGAAATAAAAAATTGTATTAATTAATATGTGGAGTAACATTCTCTTACCTCTGCTGTAAGAACTTCCTATCTTCTGTAATCAGTGTAAACAAGTATATGACAGCTTAAATGGCACCACTTTTTTCTATTTCACCCATGATATTTGTGTTTATAGCACAAAATACAAGACATTTGGAGAAGGATTAAAGGGATAGTGTGCTTTAAGAACTGAAGAAACTGCAAGAGGTAAACTCTGCCCTTGTGTAAAAGCAGTATGAATACATAGGAACATGACTCAGATATCACATTACTCCATTCATTATTCCATTTTAGTTTTAGAAAAGAGTTCACTAGGCTTCTGAGAGAGAACAGGACCTGGATTTGGGAGGGAGTCACTTGTAGATACATTCAGAGTTCATGACCTGATTTCCATATATTAAAGTATCTCTGGTAATAGTATCACTTATGAAGTGTCAATTACACAACATACTGTGTTGTAAGTTTAAATTGTATTTTGAATTTCTGTCCAGATAGGTAAGATAAGAATTCAAAGAGTAAGATTTGGCATATCTGTTTCCAGTCATTATTACAAACAGAAATCCATGAGAAGCATGAAAATTGGTTTTGGAAATAGCTCACTTTCTCAAATATTATGTAGTCACTGGATTTAACATTTAAACAAAGAAACACAATATTTTTAGTTATCACGCTTCTGTGGCTCATAACAATAAGTAAATCAATGCATAAACCAGCAAACAGTGAAAAACTTCCTTCAACAACACGAAAATCATCTCTGCCAAAATTTGATTGTGTCCTAGGGACATGCAGAGATAGAATTAAAGATGCTCTATCAGCTCCTTTTTGTTTGTGTATTGTTTGTCACTGGATCCGTTTATTAGCCTGGAGATAATGTGACAGTTGACTCCAGCAGTAACACACCACTCATTAGTAAGCTTGACAGGGAGGTGCCAGCAGCTACTTGAGATTGTATTTTATCAATCTTCATGGCTCATTTGGGAGGCTTGCTACACTGTGATCTGCTCCCAGTGCTCACTGGGACAGGGACAAGCAGCCACAAGTACTTCTAAGAACAGGGACTTGAAGTTGTGTGTGATGAGATAATCTCATCTCAGTCACGAAATGTAGTGCTGACCTAACTTCTACCTGACAGCTTTGATGTTAATTGTAGGATGCTTGTATAGAGTTTTAAATGTAGATTTTGTGACGTGTCTATAATCATTAGGAGAGTTATTTGTAGAATTCACTGTAAAATAAAAATTGAAAAAAGTGTAAAAATATTAATGCCACTCTTGAAACTGTGTCATCAACCAAATGAAGAAGTGATAATAGTTTACAGATTTCAATGCGTACTCTTTTTTTCCCCATATGTTTGGTAGATTATGATAATTTCAAAGTAATTTAATCCTTTCTTTTTAATTTTAAGATGATGTTATTTTAAAGTACTGTGTTTCATCACAGTGATACCAATCCCCAAATTAAAAGATTTTGAATATTCCTTCAAGTGATACTAAAGTCTGGTAAATAACATAAGAAAAAACAGAAACAAAAAAATCAACGGTTCTTGTTTTCTCTCTGCATGGTGAGTTTTTGGAAGCATTAGGAAAATATTTTCATTGCTCCTGGAAAAGATAGTGACACTTCATAAAATACACATAAATCAAGATTCTAATTTATTTACACTGTTTGAGAACTAGTATACTAGGTAAAAAATAACTATTACATGAATCATGATAAAATCATGACTCTTGGTGAAGCTGGTGCCTGTTGTGTGTGCAAGGGAAATATTACCTGTTGATACAGTTTTCTACTGCTGTGTGCTAGATTACCAGCCAGGAAAACAGCATCAGCTTTTGTCATGCAAGAAAAAATGTTTTAATCTGTTTAGGAGGTTGGTGAAGTATGAATTACTAAGATACCATATGTCCTCTAAAACACATGACAAATTCATCTTGCCTGAAGAACAGCAACTAAAAACAGTTGGTTGTCTGGTCTGATATTGGACATTTAAAAACATAAAAATACCCCAACCAACCAAAAGAAAGACTGTATGCTTATGTATCATCATAGTAATAAATTTCATTACTAGTTAAGAATGACATTGTTACATTGTAACAGTAAAGAATGTGTATAGAAGTCTGACTTAACTTATTCAAATCCTTTTTGTGTATTTATATCATCTTGAGGTTTCTTTTTTTCATGTTTTTGAATACTTTATCTATACATAATCTGATTATACTTGAAAAAAAACCATTTTTTTAGAAAGGATTTTATCATCTCTGTACCAGACAATGGCTAAACACAGATTCCTATAATAAAAAAATAAAAATACCTGAGTTCAGTCAGACTCATTCAATAAAGAGAGAAGATACAGAAGATGACATAATGCAGAGATTTGAGTAAGAGAGGGAGAACTGAGGATAACACATCAGGGAAAGAAAGATGTGAGTCTGGATGCTCATGTGGGGAGCATACAGGGAGAAGATTTTGAAAGGCAAAGGCATAACCACTCATTAAACAATGAATGCTGAACTCTAATTACAATTTGAATAATAAAAGCAGCATTCGCTGTGGTGTCTAGAATTACACTTTTTGAACTCATTAATCTTTTTTATTGATAATTCACCTGTTGATACAAGATACATATTTGGTTTAGAGATTCTATAAATATGTATAAACTGAAATGAATTTCAGGTTTCAAGGCTAGAAATCAACACGTGAATTAATTCTCACAATGATATTGTCAATGAAGTAATGTTATGCCTGTAGCAGAAAACCATCAAAACAAGAAAATTCACTGCTAAGGCTGCACCATGCCATATGTCCTCCAACACCTAATTACAACAGGGGCACAAAAAGCAAGTCATTAAACTTGCACCCTATTGTGCATAGGTATGAGAGGACATATGGTGCATTTCAAACAAAAGTATGAAATTCCACTGATTTCTTTTATTTGTGCAACTGTTTTTACATAGGAAAGTTTTGTTGCTCTTTTGGTCTTCTAGGAAAATTGCCAAGATTATAGCTTTTAAAAAAAATAATCCCACCACACCTCCTAAACCTCTGGAATTTGCAAAAGCTCTTAAATTTGATCATCTTCTTCACGGAGACCTGAAAAAGTTTTTTATACTCGAGCTTTTCTGACAAGAATTTTTACCATTCGAAGAAACTGAGATGACACAGGATGAGAAGAAAGGTTCGTTTTCAAAAGTTGGTTACAGGATAACAAACAGAGGACAGGGTTTACTAGCCCCTTTTCAGAACAGAGATAAATCCATACTGAGGTATTACATGGATAGTTACTTGGATCAGTTTTATTGAACATCTTCATCAATTGCCTGGAGAAAGGACTAGACCAAGAAATCTCTGTTTTCAGGGGATGATAACCTTTGGAGTCAAATATCACACCAATGACACGGAACTCCAGAGCAATCTAAAAAAAGTGAGTCAGTAGGCAAAACCATTGTAAATGCAATTCAGTGTAGATAAATGTAAAGCATCTAGGGGAAAAAAAATTGAACTGTGTATTTACAATGGTGAACACAAACCTGGAAGTCACAGCTACGGGAAAAGTCACTCCTTGAAATCATCAGCTTGGTGAGCAGGGGAAGTCCAAAAAGAAGCCTTCAAACTGTTGATCACCTTAAAGAAAGAAAGGAAAGGCAAATCAAGCTCTCATTTCCTATTGTGTAAGACTTTGTTAAATTTCTTGAGTGCTGTGGGTCATTCTGCCCTCTCCATAAAGGAAAAACGGATTTTAGGTTAGTATAGAGAATTAGGAGACAGAGTAGCTGATTTATGAGGAATCACTTGAGACTTGTTTTCTTCAGTATGTAGAGGATAAGATTGAGGGTGATGCAGGTGAGATTCACAAGACCCTGAAGACTGATAAAGTGCAAGTTGGTTAGTTAAGTTTATGCATAGTTGAACTTTCCCTTTCAGATAGAATATATCAGAAGTATTACAAAACAGCATTTTAAAGTGTGATTTCAAATTCTGCACATCTCTTGAAACAGAAAGGCATCTTAAAATCCAGGATTGAGGAGTTTCCCATTATTACTGTTGCTGTTGTTATTTTACACCACTTTTCTTATTTTTAAAATTTATTCTTATTTCTCAGTTGCAAAATTCACACTCGATGTCTGCTTGGTAGATTTTCCTTCTTCATTAGGTGTGGACTGGATAGTCAGTGTTAAACAAAACATGGAAGCCAAAACAGTCCTTTATAGTCCAAAGTATCAGAATGTGAACTAGTTTAGGTATTACTGTTGTTGAAGCTGGACAAGGCTCAAGTACAACTCTGAGACAATTGTTGCACAGCTATGTTAAAGTCAGAGCTAAGCAGAAAGTCCATATATAGTTTGACACCTAGCATCTATCTTATAACACCATCATAGGTTTCTGTGATATTTCTACACTTGCTACTTTCACTTTTCTCTGTTATTAAACAGCTTTATAGGCATAAAACCACTTATCTTTCTTTTACTTTAAAGATTCCCCCGCCATATGTCACTCCCTTCTCCTTACACAACTCTTACTATAGTCTTTGTACATGGTACAAGAAAAGATATATTTACTTTCTATGGCAGAATATCCTCAGCACAGATTTTATTAGTATAAAAGAGGAAGAAAATAGAAACCAATTATGTTCAAGCATCTTTGAAGTACAATGCAATAAAGCAAAAATTGTGCTATTAAAACGGACTCACTTCTCTATTAACCTAGTGTCTCATTCAGGCTCTGTTTTCAAAGTGGTTTTTTTTTCCTCTTTGGTGCCCTGATTCAGACATTTGAGATATACAGAACAGCAATATGAACTTTATGAAATGTCAGTAATTGCTGTGCATGCACATAAACTCGTTATTTTAAACAAAAAAAGCCTTCTTAGATTTTTCCCCCCACACATACAAAATAGGTAAAGAGATTAGCTCACATTAAGGTCCAGTGGCTTGCAAAATTAAAACTGTTGGAGCAGAAAAAATCCCTGATCAGATATTTTAAAATCTGAGTGATAAGATCAACAATGGACTACCAATAAATTTCAAAGGTTTGGAATAAATCATCTTGTGCTCAGTTTTTATAATGCTGAAAGAATATTTTAGAACTAAGTATAAAACTAAATAACTAGCAACGGTATAGGAAACAGTTTATTTAACTTCATTGTTTTGCCCATTAAGTTAGGGCTCCTTGAAATTTTAGTAGAAATTGGACTAGCTCCCAAAGTTTTCCACCATTTACCATTGTTTCAACAGAATGCACTAGATACATGAACATGTGTACCACAACACATACTGTAAATGTCTACATTGCTACTTTTCATTATATCATGGAGGGTGCACAGAGAAAGAAGAGAGCGTAAGTGCCTGCACTGAAAGCATTGTGAAGAGCAAAATCTGTGACTAGAAAAATATGAAGTTTTTAAGTACAGAGAGTTCATTTGCAGCCCCAGAATTAATAGAGTTTGCATTCTTTTGCAGTCGATGTATTCTTGTGAATACCACCTCAAATTATCTTATCCAAATACCTTCCTGCATTACTGGGCTGTTAGGGATATTCTTTAGCAGAATCCTGCTTTTCATTGTCATTTTCATTCAGGCTTTCTTGTGATATTAGTCATGCCATTGTCAAACAAATCTCTGCTTGTTACTGGTTTTCATATGTTTAGTTGCTGCTAAGCCATAAAATTAAGATCATGTAAGACGAGGTAGCAGTGTAGGTAAAGTGACTGGTGCTGTAATATGTAGAAGACAGAAACATCCTAAAAAAATGCAAGTTACCACAGAGATGAAAATTCTTCCCATAGGAAAGTTTTCTTTGTTTTTATGATACAGATTTTTATTACACACCAGTTAAATGTCAAATTAAAAAAATGAATCATATTGTGCCAAGTACATTAAGATGTTGAATAAAAAATACTAAACTGATGTTGGAGATGACAATGACTTGATGCATATTTAGTTCCAGATAATGAAGTCACAAAACATTACACAATGTTTTGAAAAATCAGCAGCATGCAACTTAAAGTTTGAGCAGAAGAATTTCTTGTTATTACAACAAATGACTGAATAAAAACTTAGAAAAATATAAGTCTGTGTAGTCATATTGTAAGATGCCAAAAACTAGTTTCCTGTGTCTATTATTTTTGTCCTTAGCTGCTTGAAAATGCAGTTGGCAAAAAAAAGCTGTCTGAAATCAAAGAGTACACAGACTTTCAAGTATTTAAATGCTATTCACCCTCCAGCTCATCTGTGACAAACCTTGAGTTCGTGTGTATGTAGGGAGGAGTGGCTTGTCATTTTTTATTTGTTTTCAGAGTTTGCTTTGGTCCTTTCTCTTGCAAGTCATAGCCACAAAATGATATTTTCACATTTAGAAACTGCATTATTGAAACTTTTTAGTTCTAATCTTACCCTTAAAATAAAGGCTACTGGCAAGGAGTTATTTAACTCAGATTGGAGATAGATTCTAACCAACATTTAAAAAAAAACAACTGGGTTATGAGGTTGATAATTCAGACTGCCTTTAAAGTGACTGTTTTACATGAAATATTCTGAAACATATATTAACCTTTGAGATATTTTAGACTGTTGGTCGGAATCACAAGTCACCTTTGACAGTAGTGGAAGAGTTTTTTCTGAAGATGTTTACCTTCTTACAACCCAAAACCCACACCAATACTTTTTTTTCTGAATAATGTCATGTTATCTGTTTTGAAGCTTTATTTGGTATCTGGTTAGATATTGTATCTCTGTGTTGGATGAACTGTGTGCTCTGTATGAGCTAGAACAAAGCTGTTCAGCAAACCAACAAAAAACTGTCATGCTAACCTGTCAGCTAGCTAATCTTTGCTGAGGTACAGCTCAGAGTATTATTTGTTATGAACATTGCTTCCATGGGTCACACTGCTTGTACAGTCCAGATGCCTTGGGTAATCTGAATGACCTGAGAAAGTCCTTGCAATAACATAACTATAGCTGGGGCTGCCACTACCTTTCCGTTCCTGTTTTCCAAAGGATAGGCTATCAGTTTTCACTAAAATTAATTTGACAAGACATCAGAATAAGATGAAACAAGTTTTCATTGAGTGATGGAAATTTTTAGTTGCCAATGGACATGAATCTAAATGTCTTCTAAATGGACATTTCCTACTGCATCTCCTTCAATTCTCTTTCATGGCTCCTCTAATTTCCTCTTCTCTTGCTGTAGTGCTAACTGTCACCTACCATATACTTGAACTTCTGCCTGGGCAAGTCGCCACATAGGATTTGCTGATGGCAGACGTCGTGTACCTGCAGGCCATCACCAGTTTATGGGTACCTATGGACACTATTCATAGTCCACCTGCTGGTTCTTGAAACACTTGTTCCAATTAATGATCTTCATCCCTTCTATTACTCTATCAAGCCTGTCTAAAATTAACCAGAATTTTGACAGTGGCCAGAAGCTGACCAGGACTGATGGATGAGTAGACCTTTAATCACCTACAAAAAAAACTTTTTTCATTAGATCCACACAAAACAGACTTGCTCTCTGTGAGCAGGAAATATTTGCTGGAAATGTAGCATCTGTATAAGGAGAGGATATCAGCTGTGACACACAAATCCAAAGGAAACAGAGCTTTTTTATGCCTAGTACTCACAAACCTGTGTATGACAGAATTATTGAAGCTATTATATGTGACAGTCTGCATGATCAGCTAGATGAAAGCAAGCCTTGTTATTTCCTAAACCAGCAGAGGCAAAAATGCAATGGACACTGCATCTATGGCTAAAGGCAGGTTTTGCTTTGCAGAGTAGCACTCCTGTGGCTACAATACTGTTACAAGTAAATGGGGATTCAATTATAAATTTTTTGAAAAGTTATATTTCACATAGATTCCTAGAGATCTTATATTACATTTCCCCTACTACTCTTTCCAACTTCACAACAACTATGTAGCTTTATATAGCAAGGTTTACTATCTTCAGCCAGATTACTGAATGTTCCTGGTTTCAAAAAATATTGTGCTTACAACCACATCGTGGAATAGAAAGCTAGAAGGCTGAGAGGAACTTCTCTCCCTGTTATATTCTTCTCCTCTTTAAAAATGTGCACTTATGTAGTATCACGTAATTCTTAACAGAAAATGTCTCCATTTTATGTCTGGCAGTGGGTATCTAATTTGGGAAGTCATGAAGAAAAGTGTCTGCACCATTCTAGGATGTTTTGTAACACTAACATCTATTGGAGACTTTGTTAGGGCCATTGTGTCACTGTTCTGATGTGCCAGTTACGTGCATTTTATTTGCTGCACGGTGACTTTTACACATTGCTTGATTTTTCCTTTGGAGAAAAAAACCCTGTCCCATACTATTCACCTCTGTTTTGCCTTTGACACTTATAAAGCACTTAGAGAGCATGAGCTGCCAATGTGCTGTTGAACTAATATATTAATTAATTTAAGGATTTTTAGCATACCCCCATTTTTTGCATCACCTCAAACATAACATAGTGCTTCAATAACAACTAACTCTCAAGCTGCTCAAATGCACATGATCTGGATCAGAAGAACTGAACAACCACCAGTCTTATCAAGAACTTTTCAAGAATTCCTCCCTATTAAGGTTCTCCTTTTTAAGACTCTAACCCAAACATAACAGTTAATACCACCAAGAATTTAAGTGAAATTGAAGTAGCGTATGATCCAAGTGAATATTTTATGTTACTTCTGTCTGATGAAAATCAGCTTGAGATTGGAAACAGCAATGGGCTGACCCAGTGCTATTGAGCTGAGCAGTAATGCATGTTCCCCTCTACATTGGTCTCAGACAGTATGGAAGTTTTTGGGAGCCCTTTGAATGGTCACTTCTCTGACTGCTTAGTCACATCAGTAACATCACAATCAAATTCAGTATGCTCAAGTAATCATTTTTGAGTCCTCTAGAGATTTATGTTTAAGAACAGATTTCTACAAAAATACTAATCTGAAAGTACATATTTTTCAGTGGTGCAAAATATTAAACTGTAAAAAATTATTTTTGTAATAAGGTAGCATTTTCTTTCCCTATGTGAAATACTGATAGAAATCATGATAAATAAATACAATGTCAGGTTAGAAAAAATGTTGTAGTTTCATGTTGTTGGTTTCCAAATTGAATTTTTACATAAAATTTACACTAAATGGAACCTCATTATACAATGATGAGGTCCAGTATGATCCAAATCATTAAAATCACTGTACTGCTTAATGATTCACTAAGTGGTACTGCAGTGCCATAAATTTAGCACTAGTTTCATGATTCAAAACACCACACTGAGAAACCAGCAAATCGTATGTGGATCATTAAATTTACAATGAATGTCAGAGATGAAATAAGGGGGAAAAAACACTTTGAGAGATAGGGATAATATGTGCTCTAAGGTGACATCCATCAAGATAAATGATCTTATACCACTTGTGCTTGGATAATAATGGGGGGTTGTTTTTTTGTTATTCTTCATTTCATAATTTCTAAAGGGGTTGGAAGTCTAAGCCCTTTAAGAATTAAAGTAGCTGTCATTTTCTAAGTACCTTGTGATCTATTTTATTTGTATTTATACAATATACATATGCTGCTACATTATTTTCTGACCCCATCGGGCCAGATTCTCCACTTAGCAGGATCAAAGCATGTCAACTTTGTAAAGTTTACAATAATGGATTGCAATAATGTAAATAGTAGACTATTAGTAATATCAGAACTCCAGCAAATAATTTTTTGTAGCTTTCTGTATGTATATAATAGCTTTCTATTACTGTAAAAGTCAAACAAGAAGTTCCTTTGTAATAATAAGAATGAATTATTTTTTGTTTCATTTACATACACATTCTAACTTATATATGTAAATGTAAAAAATGTTATCCAAAGGAATAATATAAGAAAAATATAAAATATAAAAAAATTCAAGGTACAAGCACAGACTGGATCAATCTTTTGTTCTTAGGAAATGGAATATTTCATTTTTCTTTGACTGAATATTTAATTGTTTCAATTCTTCTCCAATAGTTATTCCTCATCATCAAAACAGTAGCTAACATGTTAGCTGTGTTTTTCAGAATCAATGTATCTAATTAAGGTTTGAGGAGTAATGCAAAGATTTCAATATAAAAATTATGCATGGATCTTTCAGAAAGAAACATGTCAAGCACATTGGTGTGACTGAATGAGAGAATTTACCATTTTATCCAGAAAGATGCAAATTAAATAGAATTAAATATATCCTTGAAGGTATTTTACTATCTGTGGCATCTAATGATACTGTATGGAGAACTAAGAATTCTGAAATTGCTGCATAAGCACAATAAAGTATACAGAGGTTTGCCAAATGTTTTCCCATTGCTTTACTCAAGTTTCCATCTTTTTTAATTACATTGAGATGCTAAATGCTGCAAAAGGTAGGACATAAATGCTGCAAAAAATCAACACTTCACCAACAAACCCAGAGAAAGTAAAAAGCACACTGTAGAAAAGGATAAACCAGAAATATAATTTGAGAAAGTATATTCTGGGTTTTTTTAATGTCAGTTTAGTTAGCACAAAGCATGTGAAAGATATATGGTATTTTTTCCCTCTTTTTCTTTCTTTGTGAAAGTAAATAAAATTAAGCTATTCACTATGCAATCAGGAATATAAAAAAAGGAATCTTCTTTTACAAAAACTTGGCTAGGCAGTGACTGTGACTTTGAATCCACTTACAATCTAAACAGCTATTATGTGCAGTTAGTAGAAAGAACAGTTAGGAAAGTCCACAGTGTCAGTCTCTGTCTCTTTCTGTGTGTCTCTGTGGCACGACTCCTGGTTAAGAGCTCCTGTCCACCATTCCTACTGTTCAGCCTTCATAAGCAAACTGTTTCTCTGTTGCTTGCCCTGACCATCTAATTTTCTTTAAAAATGTCAGGTTTCTGCTATTATTGCTGACTCCTCAGCTCCTTTTTTAAATCTTGCTCCACTGTATTTTCATCAGTTCCTGGGGCTGAGGGAAACAGTGATTTGTGTTATAATTATGTGGCAGTTTTAAGCTGCATATAGTAATTCCTTTTGGATCAAGTATCAAAGTGGAGAAGAAAGAACATTTTTGGGTTCACATACCCTACTTTTGCACATATGATAGCTTAAGTAGTGGAAAAAAGTTCAAGGGTTAAGCAGGTCTTGAATTAGTTTGAAATAATATTTTACACTCCCATTTTAAATCACTGACAGCCACAGTATATTACTAAAAAGACTCTGTTTACAAATATAGTATCTATTGTAAGGAGGTTGCAGGCTGTTTGCATTTTGAAGTTGTATTTAAAAACAATTTATGTCAGCCAACTTGGATTTATTATTTTTTCTTCACACTAGTCTGGCAAAAGTGGAAAGTGAGATGAAAGAAAAATGAATTAATTTACTTTCAGACACAAGAAATGCTACTAAATTTGGGTATGTGAAAATACTGAACTTTCACTGGGGAAAAAAATAAATTATTTGAGGCCCTAGTGATCACACAGAAGATCCCGACAATTTGACAGGTATGAATTTATCTCACTTGTGAATGAATAACCTTTGGAAACTCACTTGAGACTTAAATATTCTGAACACATTTTCTTTGGAACACTTCAAAAGACACAGTTCATTTCTGCCTTTACCAAACAGGCCCTTTGGTTACTTTAGTTTACTGAGTTTTCTGTGTTGCATGTTTGGAAAATTAACATAATAAAAGCCTACCAGTGAGTTTTAGTCATGTAGGAATGAAACTAGATTAACTTTTTGATTATTCTAAAGTCTACACAATCTTTTTTGGTATCAGCTAAGAGAGGCTTCATTGATCTCTTCTAAATCTTGCTTCAGCTGTACACAGAAATTCACCTCACTTTGAAAATACAAGCATATCTTTTCAAAGCAGTGCTTTAATACATTCAGTGAGTGACTTCAGCATAAGCCACGTTTTGTGTCCTGAAAGGGGACAATCAGTTCTGCCACAAGTGGATAAAACTACTGCCTGGGGACTTGCCTCAAGGTCTGCCAAGGTGCACCTCAAAGAGATACTGCTTCCTTCCCAAAGGAAGCAGAGACCTGGGATTATAAATGCAAGTGGAAGGCAAGGAGTGCATTTTAGCTCAGAGCTGTGCATGATTGGGTTATAAGGGATCACAGCTATCTGAGTATGCTTTGTCGATAGGTGAAGTCCATTAAACTTGCAGATTAAGGTTACTTTGCTAATGGATTATCTCTCTTCACTAGTCACTGACAATCAACTGGCCACCGTGACACATACAGATGTATTTAGTTTCTCATCTCAAACACACTCTTTTGAAAATTTGATGACAAAAATACATAAAAAACCTGGGAAATTAATGCTTGAAGAGATAACCAAAAAGGGACAATGGCTGTGAATGTCACCAGTGCTTCAAACATTGATTTCTGCTTATCAAGGTTAAATATTGCTGTGCTTATGCTAAACTTATGATACAATGCAAATTTCTAAATAGTCTTGATTATTATGTGGAAATTATAATGATTCCAAAGTTTTCAGAAGGTTGAGAGATTCTGGAGAGCTCTTAAAATCACCCCGAAGTAACTAATGATATTTAGTCAGACATACAGCCCTCTTGCTTATATTGACTAACATTCAGCTGACTATAATGGGAACATAGACATTTAGTTTACATATAGATGCTGACATTTAGACAGATTAGATTTTACAGCCGGCACTGAGTATCTTTTGGGGATGTTGATCCATTGTGTTCATTGTTGTCTATTTCATGCTTTGGAAATGCACCAGCTTTGTACTTTTCTTCCCATATGGTATGACCCGCTTGGAGAATATATATTGATGTTTTTCCTTTTCCCTCTCCAAAATTCCTCCTTTGCCTGCATCTGAGGAGATTATTCTGTAGATCTTAAGGAAGTAGTTCTGATGGCAGTTCTTTTTTATATACATTGATGAGACAAATTGTAGCAATTTATTCATAGTAACAGTGTCCTGATTGGGCAGCAATGGCCCAAGCAGAGAGATTTTACTTCTATGAGTGATACGCATCAGTGATGATGTTCCTGTTGTCACCAAAGTAATACATCTGCTACAGGTCTGACCTTCTTCTGAAACCACATTAATGAGACAAGTATGAGCTAAGTGACTGATAATAGCTCATGCACAGGCTTCCTGGATCTGATGCTTTCTCTGCTTCATCTTTTCTTCTGTAAAGTATGAAGCTAAAAACATGTCACTCATCTAAGAAGCATTATAAGCTTTCCTTGGAAACAATAGTGCAATTTTAAAAGTTTAGATCAATAGCAGAAATATATATATCTTCAACTAGCATTATGATACAATTTTTTTTTTGTAGAGTGTATTGTAGTCAGCATACAATACCTTAGCTAGTAAAAAAATGACAAAATGACATATCAATCACTTTTATTGTGCTCCATCTTCATATGACATTTCAGTTCTTTGTTTAGATAAGAATCATTGTAGACAGTTTTGTGGAGCATTGTTTCTTTAGTCTAAAGCATTGTTATATTTAATAGAAGGATTTCTACTTACAAGGTAATTACATCCTATGTATATAATTAGATGAACACTGCATTAGGTATTGAGTGACAACACAAGGTGGGATGAAATGTAACATGAATAGACTTCATGGTAAATATCAATGTTTGGGTTATAGCTGTAAAGAGATTTTAAATCCTACATTAGTTAAAAATGGTAATTGTGAATTGTAGTAATTATAGTATTGCACTACAACTGACTCACTAGCTGGACTGCATCCATGTCATGAAATTAGTATATCAAGTTATAGAATTACTTAGCTTACACAGGGTACATTTATTTATTTTTATATTTCCATATAAATACTCATTCTCCAAATGCAACACAATATAACAAATTATATCTTATGGAAATATATATGAAAGCACTGGAAAGGGCAACTCTTGTGAACCCTTTGAATGTCAAAAGAATGCTTTTTAGTTACTTATTGCTGAACACTCATAGCTCCATGAGTAATCTATATTAAAAACTTAAAATAGATGGTTAAAGATAACAAGATCCAGTTTAATCAGGAAAGAAAGTCTCAGAGCAAAGTAGATCTCAAGGTATATCTGCATTTGAATTTCCAATTAAAACAACTTAGCTTAGAATAGAAATTTATTCATTACTATTCTAAAGTCTCGTCTGTAGCCTAGCATTGGACAGACTGAGGAATAAGTGTCTGTGTTACAAATACTGGATTAAGAATATTAGCTAAAAACATAGTAACAATCTAAAAAAAACAACAACCAGACAAACAAACAAAACCCACAAAAACTCCAAAACAAATATAGATGAACTACCATAAGAAAATGTTGCTGTTGTTAATGGTGGCAGCAGTGTAAGTGCAAAAACTTGAGGTTAGATTTGCCAGAGAGTGAGGGGCAAGGGATCTCACACAGTGAGAAACATGTCTATTTGCAGTTTCATAGTTCCAAACTATCACAGCAAACATTTTTCTGGTCATTTTATAGCTAGTGCAGCTAGGTTGATATGTTGTCTCAGATATATTACTTAAGTAGGTTCACCAAATTTTGCCTTTTTGGATAGCTCTGAGTAGTGCTATATACCAAGCTTTAACCTGGAAGTGACAAAGCCCTGGGTTACTACAGGAAGGCATTAGTCCGAAAGAACTAAGATGTTAACAACCTAAGTGAAAATGTTGAGTGAAAAAAGGACTTTTTTGGCTGAAAGTGACACTGAATACTCCTTGAAGTAGCTGGAAATTTAATAACATGCCTTATGTTGAAAACCTTCATGTCTATAAGGAGTGGTAATAGGTGATTAATTCTTTATTACCTTTACTGTCTTTAAATATTACTTTTAATTTCTGTCACCTCTTTTCCATAAGGCCATCAATGCATGCATTGCTCTGATCATTGGTTAACAGGACTTGTGAATTTAAAAAAAGAAAATATGAGCTGCATTTTGTTGATACCTTGGACATGCCATGGCATCAGCTTTCCTGGTTTTTGCCTATGTTGGCATTGAAAATATGAAACTGGTGCCAGTGATACTCAGAATGAATGCATGCTCAGAACACAGGGGCTTCAGAGCTGTCCTCATATACCCCTCAGAAAACAGAGCCCTGATGAAAGATTTGCAGAAACATAAATCTGATCTAATGTTTCAGCAGAAAAGGCAACTGGCCTACTGAACACGACTTTGCCTGAGGCTTATCTAATGTGAAACAGATATTTGGACAACATAATACCTGGCATTGTAAAAGACCAAACAGTTTGGGTGGCCTGTGGAATACAGGTATCACTGGAGTTAGTCACTCATAGGAATCTTCATTGACTTTCCCAAATCAAATGAATGTACTGAATTAACCAGAGATGTAGCATGGGGCCTTGACCAAATATGTACATCTACATCACCCACATGTGAATTAATTGTCTAGATGCCCCTATACAGTGTTGAGTGCTATGTATTTTCAAGATGTGATGGAAGTTCAAAATAGACATCTAAAATAAATAATTGCACTGTAGAAGTGCCTGGTGTTCTCCATTGTCTGTAATAGGAATCTAGTCTAAAATTTCTTTGCAGAAGTGATATTACCTTGTTTGACACTGAGAAGGCATTGACAAAAATAACCATACTTCATTGCCCCACACTTTCCTCCTTTCTCTTATCATCTGGAAGAGGCAGATAACTGGACTACAGGCTACATCTTTATGTTACCTTGTGGATAATAGTGTCACAGGCAAGAATCCAAGTAGATGAAAATGATTCATAAATTGTCCTCTGCTTTGGCTGTTTTCTTACCACTGATCTTTGTTGGAAGAAATATTTTTCTTTTGTTAGAAATGTAGTCCTATCTGCACATGACAAGTTTAAACAAATTCCTTGAAATCATCTGTTAAGTTTTTTGCAAAGTTGCTTTGATTTGAATAAAGCCTATATTTCCACTGTTAGGTCAGTTTTTTTATGTTCCCTCAGGAAATATTTTCTCCTGAGAAAGGTTTCTGGAACATCAGCAGATAAGGGAACATCCCCAGCTGGAAATCCTGTCAGATTCCATGTGTAAACCAGAAAAAAAAGGAACACTGTGGAAAGTATCTGAAGTCATTTCCAAGCTTCTGAGAACACAGCTAGTGGGAATTAATCCATTCTTCTGAATCAATATAAAATGTTCAAAAGCGAGAGTGCATAGTAATCAGTGAGAATTGCCAAAACTAATTTGGGATCATAAGGGCTGAATGTGTGAAACTAGTTGCAAACATGAAAGATCACATATTTGTCTGAGTTTAGTCTTTTCGTGATGCTGCATTTGGAGCTAATATTTTTCAATATAATTATAAGAATGGTAGATACAAAGTAGTGCATGTGAGACCTATGAATCTAGAAATAAACAACAAAAATGTATACTCATGTTGACTTTGTCTTTTAAGGTTAAATTGTGCCTTGTAGGATACTTTCACTCATGAAATGATATGCTGGCAGATGACCTTGTAAATGTTTATGCATTTCCTTCCATTTTTTCATTTTAGAGTTGTCCTGATTAAGTGCAGTGGAATCACTATATATTAATGTGACAGCTCAAATTACGGGTAGCTTGTAGAATAAAAAAGAAGATAAATTGGATAAATGGGTTATACTGGGATAGGTAAATTAATTAAGTTTCTAGGGAAAAACAGAGTCTCTCTAATACTTATATATCTGGAAGGTGATTATTTGTAAATAAATAATGCATAGAGAATACTTTTAATAAATGTAGTTGGCCAGATTTACTATTCTCTCTGCCAGCAAGTATTTTGCAATAATTTCAGCAGAATGTTCCAGCCTGACATTTAACCTAAATCTTCACCACTATGCCCATCCTTCTCTTCCACTTTTCTGAATTCTTGCATTTGTGAGTTGGCATTCAATAGTAATGACTGCCACAGGCCCTTTTGTATTCACAGGATAATTAAATATGGAAATACAACTTTACTCACAGGATATAATGCCAGGATGTCTCAATCTTGTTTTGGAATAACTGTCTTGAAGGTGAAAGGAAAGGTTAATTTTATCAGCCTTTCAGTTCTTCTCACTTAAGATCTTTAAGTGCTACAGTATCAGACCAATTGTACTTACTGGTTTTGTGATGTGGACTTCAGTCTACCATAGCTGAAACTCCTGCAGTAGCCCCTGCTGTCAATGCATAAGGAATTTCATTGATAACATATATGGATGGATTTAAATACATAACCAATAGATGCAAGATATATTATTGTTTTAAACTCCTAGCCTACTTGTCCTATTCCAGTCGAAGATTTTATACTGTGCCATTCATTTACAGCATCAGACCTAACAAAATTCAGACTTACAGCTCAATTTTGCCTAATCTGACAAGATACTAAATAACTACATTGAGTTCTGATGTAAGAGGAATGTCAGAGTGCCTCATGAGGAAGGATCAGCCCCTAACTAGGGCAATTAAAACATTAGGAACCTAAATAAATCATGACCCACTTAGTATAGTTGTGTCTTCTTAATGATATTTCTTTAATATAAACAGTTAAAATAATGCCTATAAAGATGATTCTCTTTGCTAAGGTAGCATACAGTTCTCACTAAGATTTAGTCATTTCTATACATGGAATATTTTGAAACAAGGACCATGTTCCTGTCATGGCAAATTAGGTCAGCAGAGTCATGGGATGATGAAACTTTAAAGAGTACATTATTAACTGATGTCTTTTTCATTTTATTTTTCTTCAGTGACATTTAACAAATTGAATGTTAAATGCTGAGAGACAGAAAAATGCTTTACTAGACATCTAAAAATCAGGGAGAAAGAGTTCCCTCAGCTGGTGTGTATAACAGAGTAATATAAAGCTGAGCTTAGTGGTAGGTTCTGCAGCTACTGTTTGGCATTCCTCATCCCCTAGATTCCTGTATACTTTTACAGAGTTACTTCAGGAATCTTTAATTTTCCTTTTGCCATGTCCCATGAGGAGTTTTTAGAATCTCAAGACTCTGCAAAAAGAAATGCAGCCATTCTTAAACCCACATACCACAGAAGGTACCTCTCTGTCATCAACACATATCAACTTCTTTGAGTGAACAACAGTTTTTCCATGTTAAGTATGGTAAAAGAACTGATAATGTTACCTAGAGCTAAACATCAACTGAATCTCCTTGCCTATTTGCAAAGGTTAATGTCACATTCCAGACATAATGAAAACAAAAAAGTTAATGTGTTTCAACCTTCCTTCTTAGGTCCAAAAGAGAAAGGACAATTTTTCTGCATATAATAGCAGGGCTGTCTTTCCTAAAATGTACATAGCCATCCATGCAGCATTCCAGTCATATAAGCCATCTCACCATGTCTCATAACTGCAATGAAGTCATGGCCCTGTGATGGCACCTGCACCTCTTCCTGTTTATTCCCCCATGCTGCTTGCACTGGTATACAGGCATTTCAAAGGGGTAAACGAGTAAGAAGGTTTTCCTGGAGAGGTGCAGGAGGATCCACCATGATCATACACACCCCTGAAGTGGCTGTCTTCCCAGTTTTCATCTTGCAAGGTAGCTAAGGGACATTTGTCACTGCTCTGATTGGCATCCCTGCTTGGATGGGATGAGTGTTGTCATTTTGGACACCACCCTCCAAGTCCTTCAGTTTATACATATAGTTATAGTTCTTATTTTTATTATTATTTTCTTTTCCTCTTTAACAATAGCTAAAGCTTTCACACACACAGAGTCACAGAATGTTAGGGGTTGGAAATGACCTTTGGAGATCATCTAGTCCAACCCCACTGCCAGAGCAGTTGAACCTAGAGCAGGTTGCACAGAATGGTGTCCAGTCAGGTTTAGAATATCTCCAGAGACAGGCTCCACTGACCCCTCTCCCACCTTATCTCCCTCCTCTGCCCCTACCTCCCCTTTCCCACCCCATTTCCTCACTCTTTTCCCCCAAATCACAGAGCACCTGGGCTCAGTTGCAGACCTCCTCCTCTCCCCACTCTATCCCTCCCCAGGTGTGGCTCTTTGCCCTCTCACCCACTGCCCTTTATCTTCCCCAGGAAGGGAAGCAGCCCCTAGCTGTGCCCAGCTGGCCTGAGGGAGGTGGAAGACTCCTCTTGGCATCACCGGTGAGTTCCCCATGGCACACTCTGGTTGGAAGAGGGGGTGAGAAAGGCTGGGGGGCCTCGTGGCCCCCCAGCTGGGTAGGCAGGTAGGAGGAGGAGGGTTAGTGGCCACTTCAACATCACCCATGGGTGCTAGCTGCACATCCTCAATGAGGGTGAGCCCTTCTGCATGCCATCTGGGCTGGGTGAGGGAAGATTGCAGCAGGGATGGGATGGGACCATCTGGTAATGGTTAGGCTAAAGAATTTTCCTACAGAACTTAATGGCTGCTCTGATGCAGATCCCCCTAATTTATACTGTTATTGCTACTGAGTTTGGCCCTCTATTTCAGGGCCTTGATAGCAGAAAGGAAGTCAAGCAGCTTTAAAGTTTAGGTATTACAAATCCCAGCACAGCAGCACCCAATTCATTTCATGTGTCTTAGTGTCTAGCATATACGTTTTTTCAGCAGCTTGTAGGGCATGCAGTCAGACAATTTCCATTATGGTCAGTGAAATAGCATGGTTAAAACCTTGTGCAATGCTTTATAAATTTAAATTTAAGCATAAATGTTCTGTAACAAGATTATTGTATCTGATCTGATGGTTGGAGAAAGCTCACTCATTTTGTATTGTCAGCACTTGGAGCAGTCATTGATGTATTAAGCTCTTACACAAGTCATGGCACCTTACTTGAACCAATGTGCAGTCACAGGGGATTTCAGTTGAAAGAGTAGATACACATTTATAACAGTGAGGGCAATCAGCTTTGCAATGGATTAGCGAAGAATACAGCAAATTCCCCATTGCTTGGAGTCCTTTTATCAATGTCAGATCTCTTTCTAAAAGAAATAACCTATCTCAATAACACTTTGTAAGATTATATGCACAAATAAGAAGAAACCTGCAGTTTTCATGCAGCAAATTGGTTTGGATTAACACAGTTTCCTCTTCTGTTTTTAGCTAATTATGCTAAGTAAAGTTACATGAAAAAGAAAAAAATTTTAGATGGTGGGCAAACCACCAGATTGTTTCCCCTCGAAACCACTAAAACAGGAGGAAGTGAGCTGTATCAGTATTGCCCTGAAATTGCTGCTTTAACAACAGTACCTCCCATGGAAAATCCACTTTAAATCTAGGCCAAATTCTGAAAGACTTGGGTCCATGGATGTTCTGAAAACTTTTTCCTGATCTAAAAATTTGTTCATACATTTTAAAAACATTGTCATCTCTGCACACTTGTGATGGATCTAGCACTTACCTCTACATGGGATAGAATTTTCAGAGGCAAATCCCTTTTGTCAGAATGGGCTTTGCAAGCATCAACTCCATTACTTACGTGTGTGAATGCTTATGCCAACATACTTGAAAGCCCCTTTCAAAATTTAGTCTATTAAATAAAAGCGCAAATTAGCAAGACTAGTATGGTTCTCCAGCTGAAAGCTTTCCTTTAAAATATATGTGATATTTTACTAGAAGTAAATGGAAACACTTAAAGTAGTGGGTTGATAAACAGTATTGAATTGGGTGGATTTGTAGGAATTGATGCTTTGACAGAATTGGAGATGCTGAAGCAGGCATTTAACTTGACTTAGGTAAAATAAATTGTTGTAGCCTAACCTAGACATGACAAAGGTATGAATCAACTTCTCCATCTTCTGCAGGCAGAGTTCTCAGGCTTGTACTGTACCTGTGATGGTGAAAAGAGGTTTGAATATTACATGAGGATGGCTGTCAAAAGGTAGCTCTTAATTCAATATCACATCAAGGATTTTCATGCTGACAAAGAGAATAAAAGATTGTTGATTCCAGAAAAATATCATATAGAAATAACTCTGCTCTTTGTCTTCTTTGCAACAATTAGCAAAATTCTGTCTGCACTTGTATTATGGTTTGTTTAAAAAAAAACAAACTGGAAGTATCTGAGATTTTTTGAAGCAAAATATTTAGATATGTACTAATTTAGATGTAGAAGTGATTTTTTACATCCTATTCTTAAAATTCAAATTTTCAGTTTATAAAAAAAAAGATGAATATACTTGTTAAGAATTTTACTGCAAGTTTATGTTTCAAATATAGAAGTCCAGTGTTGCTTCAAATGTTTGTATTTTTGGGTTTTTTCTCATTTTTGATGGGAGTCATGTCTTCTGTTAAATGGACTGAAAAATTATCAAATGCACAAGGCTTGACTATATTAGATAGTTTTTAGCAGCTCAGGATAAGAAAACTTCATATTTGGGCAGACATAAATCTTGGATGACCTTTAGCTATTAGAAAAGGTTTAGTAAAGACCTTAATCCACCACATCTAGGAAATGCAGCCCCGGGATGTTCTTGGTCTTTTCTGCAAAGGCACATTGCTGGCTAATTAGTGAGCTTGTACCCACAAAGACCTCCAGATCCTTCTCTGCCAAGCTCCTTTCCAGCTTGTAGCCAATGCAATTCCTAGTACATGGTGTTATTCCACCACAGTGCAAGACTTTGTTTCCTTTTGTTGAGCTTCTTTAAATTCCTGTTAACAAAGTTTATTATGGTTTACCAATGATTAAGTTTATGTAGGTAATCCAGCTGTTGATATGTCACATTTTACTTGTATGCTAGTGAGTATTGTATATATCAGTACCCAATAAATATTACTTTATTTTTGCCATATGTTTTGTTTATATAGTTATGTAATTAAAAATGAATCAGTAAAGCTAGGATAGTTCTCATTTAACTATTTCAAGTCAGCTCTACAGTCTAATTTTCAAGATTAATTATAAATTTAGGTAAATCTACCTTAAAAGGATTTGGGAAAAGGAAGGTCTCTAAAGCAGGTTTTGTTCAATCTACAGAAATACATCTAAGCCACATGTTGAATTGCCATCTGGCATTCCCATTGCTCTTGACTGACTGTAGATGGAACCTGTGTGAGCTGTTTAGATTTCTGAGATGAGAAGCAGTCACCTTAAACAGAGACATCTGAAGTATATTGTCATTCTTATCCAACATGAATGAAAAACTCAGGAATTTCTCTGTTAGGTAACAGCTATGTGTACAACACTAAATATTTCCCAGTCCTTACACCTTGAAATGTTTTAAAAGTAATAATGAAATAAATTGTTGTAAAAGTTAATTTTACAAGTATTGACCAAATGTTTCTAAATTTTAAATGCAGTGCCTTTCACTAATTTTTAAGTGCTCTAACATGCTGAAATATGTTCTCCAAGTTTTCATCTAAATTATTGTCCATACTGGTTTCCAAAGATTGATCCATTTCTGTCCTACAAGAAGGTAATAAAGAATCAAGTAACATCTGGTTTGATTTCCCTGTAATGAAACAGGCAATTGCCCCATGTCAGAAAAGATGTACTGTAGGTATTCTTCTGGGATTTTACCTGGCTTTTACCAGTCAATAAAGAAATAAGATCTAACATTTCATTTATAAAACATGAATGCCACTGGGTAGAAAGCATCAGAAATGATAATATGTTTTTACTTTACTTTATATACTTATATTAATATAGAAATTTTTTTTGTAATCTACCATGAAAGAAACCAAACAAAACCCCTCTATCCTTTGTGGTTTTTTGGACCGGTATACTTAGTTTACAATGCAACAAGATTATTTTCTAGAGTGTATTGCTTACATATGATAAACTGAAATTATTAGGGAAGAGTTAAATAGAAGCCTTACAAGTGAGATGAAGAATACTTCAGTTTGCAGTAGGGGGGATTGGATATACAAATTAACATATTGTAACATTTCTCAAGGTGCAATTTTTATTCTTCAATTATTTATCTTCTGTGAATACTTCAGCATTTGAATTGACTCAGCTTTTCCCTTGTATTTGTCTGTTGCCTTAGTTCTCTCAGGTTTTTAAATTTGACTGCTCTATTCCTCATCAAAATCTTGCTTTTGATCAGAGTGTTCCATTCATCATTTGGATGGAAAATGTAAGAAGAAATTACTTCCTCTGCTAGGAAAGATAGTACAGTAACTTTCCTGGAAATAATATTGTTGTGGGAAGACAATGTTCAGTGTTTGTTCCAAAATTCTCATCAGAAATGTTAAAATTATATTAATCTTAGCATATGTTTTAAACTGAGCTATTGAAGGGTTTAGTTTATCCACTCTCTCTACATCTGCTGCTCAACTCAGTGCTTCCCTTGGCCTTTATCTTTCCTGGTTCTCTCTTATCCAAGTGTGCCCACGTCAACAAGATATCCCCCAGGTGTCTCTCCCTTTTTCCACTTCAATGCTTGTCACCTTTGTTCTTGCAATATGTCAGAGACACAAATCTACTTTCTCCAGTTCCATCTCTGTTCTGCAAACTAGGCAGGTAGGAGCATGCACCCTTTTGCTAGATGACCTGAGGTATGTAAATGCTGATTGATAGGCAGGCCCACCTAATCTGTTCCTCTACTTATCTCTTGGCTCCTGGCTGCCAAGTGGACCAAAAGAACTGCTTTGTCCCCTGATAGCCCAGAAAAAAAGGCTAGTGCTGTGTGACAGCTTCAATCTCTCTGCAGATATGTACTTCTGTGCATACTAGTGTCTTGATCCCCAACTGATCCTGTCTGATTTGTTTGTTTTATTCTGAGAAAGCAATAAATCCCCTTTCTATGTTCCTGTGGACCAAGGAGCAGAACAGTGCTGGCACATTTTGGTCATAAAACAGCCTAGGGTGCTTCTGAATGTCCTTGTTTCAATACAGCCTGTGTTACTCACAGGTTATATGTTAACGTCTTGGCTCCAGCTGACAGGAATCCAAGCAGGTTGGTTAATTGAACATTTTTATACTGTGGTTACAAGACCTTTCATGTTCACAGAGAACATACAAATGATACTACTGTCTAGAATTACATCATGCTTCTTTCCCTCCATGACTACNTCGTTCGCGAAGCCTAGCCATACATACACTTTTATGTATGGCCCTATTCTGGATTTCTAATATTTTTGGAGGCTCTTGGCCATCAAAAAATGTTCATGAGGTACTTTGACAATGTTTTTCTCGACCTTTGGAAAACAATTTTGTAGGTTTTGAATAACTTTATATCTGAACTATTCTCCATATTTATACCCAAGACATGAAAACGTATCACTGTTGAAGACCAGTTCAGAATAAATCCCCTTCTTAGTGCTCTTCTGTATGCAGTATATTTTCTTTGCAATCTTTTTTAATAAAAACCAGATGATGTCTAAATAGATGAAGCAAATATAATCTACATCTAAATGACGTTCAACATTATGCCAACTCAGTGCACCACTCTTATTAGCTATTTTCAAGGAGGTTTGAAGTGACAAGTTAGAAAAATTGCCAAGAACAATGCTCCAGAAATTCAGATGTGAGTGACGAGCTCTGAACTAGCATACTGGCACTGCAAATCTCTTCACTTCATGTGTTCCTTCTTGCTCAAAGTGACATCACACTCCCTGAGAAATAAACTCTTCTTGTTCTTTCAAATTTTGACACAATCACAGTGCCAGGGTTGGAAGGTGAAGCTTTTGAGGAGCACTGTAATTTACCATTGTGCCAATTCTGTGCTCTAAATTAAGGGTTGCAATGACAGTAACTACTGAGAAAATTAGGATGCTAGCATGGAAAGTCTTTTTTTCTACTATGGCAGAGTATTAAAATTTCTCACTATGAGTGTTCAGCATTAATAGATAAGTTCCTAGTATTCAAATGGATGCAAAAATGAAGGAGTTTGTTAGAACTCCTAGTAGTATAGTATGAGCTTAGGTAGACATTTTCAAGCTGATTTTCTTTCAAGTTCATAGTTAAGTACTCTAGATTTGCAGATGACTTCCTTGAGTCACACACTATCAGAATAATTTTGGCCAAATTCAGCCTTGTCTCTCTGAAAGAGATTTGCTTCTTTTCATATCATATGAAGGAAGAATTGCTCTGAAACATCGAGATGTACTTATATCTGTATATCGTATGTCTGTCAGTCGGTCACTTTTGCAATGTTGCCTTGGTTGGGACTCCTACTTTCAAGGGGGAAGGACTTCTCTCAGAACAGATCCAAGCCTCAGTTTTGCCAGCAAGCCAAAATGAGGGAATGTAATATAGGTAACTGGTAAATGTAAAGTAAAATTTAGTTTCAGACATTTTTCCTTTAAAATTACCGGTAGCATTATGGTTCTGTTATTGAAATATATGTTAGCATAAAGAAACACTTTAAAGTGATGCAACAAGTATTGGCAATCATTTACTCTCCGTAATGGTTCATTTTCATGGTGTAGATAATGCACACAGAATGAGTGGTGAATAAATATTTTTTTGATACGTTGCTAAATTTATCTTCTAGTATTTCCAGAACAATAAGACTATCTTTGAGCTTAGTAGCCCTGAATGAAACCTTGATAAGTTGCTTCAGCTGGTGAATCAGGTGATTTCCTTAGTTTTGAATTAGTGTATTACATACTGCGAAAGAATTTCTGGGCTGACTAAATCTTTGTCTGTGGCTCCTCCTAGACAGGTAGACGGTCCAGTGAAGACTTTGTTACGTGGGTTCTTATTTTTCCTGCTTTTAAAGTTGGACATTATTTCTAGCAACACAAGGAAAGGAAGGTGCTTTCTGTCATAAACAGATGTTTTTCAACATAGATTGAATTTATGATCCATATCCATGCTTCCAATATTTTTTCTTTTTTATTTCTGAGCTTCTGTAGCTCAGAAGTAGATTGTGGACTTAAGTAGCTAGTCAGACACAAAATTAGCCTTTGAAATCTGAGCAGCAATCTCATGTCTTCTTTTTTTACTAATCAAGATAAATGTCTAATTCCAGAGGACCCTGTTTTAGCTATAGGAAAGGAAGGATAGAAACCAGTCCAGTAAAAAACTGCAGTGAGATCTTCCAGTGATTAGGTGTGAAGATGTAAAAAACTGTTCTCATCGGAATTGTGCAAATGGACTTCAATTCCACATCCTTTCCTGTTGCTTACAACTGTGAATAACCTCTTGGTTTTAATGATTTCATAAAATATCAATCAGGATTTCCTTGTTCTGCAAGTAAAAACTGCTTTTTATTCTCCCCGCCCCATTTCTGGGCACACTGTTTTCTGGAAGATCGATAGCAATATGTGGCCTCTCCCCATTGTTGCTGATACACCTCACCATTTGACTCATTTTTTTCATTCCTAGAATCACTACCAATCTGATTTCACTAGTTTTAGAAATGTTAACATATTCCCAAAGCTATCAATAGCAAGAGGAATATAAACTCTTCAATCAGAGTTTAGTTTTGCATTGCATGTTGCATCTTTTCCTTCTGGTCTTTGTTTTGCATCCTTATTAAAGCTGAACATGTCCCATTACTTAACCATATGCAAGATACATAGAACAATAAAGTGTCCAACACCCAATATGGTTTGTACTGCAGCTTTAGTTTGTACTTCTGCTGTAACAATGACTTAGTTTATGTTTTGCCATAACAGTGTTATACTGCTCCTATACACACCATAATTATAAACCATACTGTGCTTCTGCATTCATTCAAAGAGCAACTGCTTGATAAGTACAAAGTAATTAAGCAATAAGACATGACAGGCAGTGTATTTCTGGGGAATTATTGTACTTCTCAGATGTCTTGAAAGATATGAGGCTAAAGGTTGAATGACTTCAGCCACCTGAGAAGTGGAATAATTCCCCAGAAATGCATTGCTTACCATGGTTTATTGCTATTATGAAATGGAAATTATGAAATGAAAATAGAAGGAAAAGATTAGATCTGTGCATTTATGAAGGATTACTTATACAGGTATGACATCACTGTCAGCTCTATACATGTCCAGAGAGTTCTTAAAGACATTTCAGAAATGTGAGCAGCACAACTCATCCCAAACTGCTGTTTCAGCACTTCTCATTAACAACTTCACTAGCCCAGCCCCTGAACATTTCCCTACAAAATCATATTTGTATTCTTGGTACAGACTATGTCTCTAATACTAATCACACAACCTCAGGGGGTGTGGTTATTCTGAAATAATCGTACCCCCTGGAGGATTTGAGGCATTTGGTTGCTTCCTTGCCTTGTAACACCCCAAGGTCATTATCTCATGATAATCACATCTCCTGGAGTTGCCTTATTGCTTAAGTGTAACACTAAATTTTAATTACAATGAAATAGAGCTCTCCAGTAGTTTATACAACATCCTGTGTGCTCAAAGCCAGATGGAAATAATGCCTAGCTTTTACTGTAATAGCGTGCAGTGGACTTGTGCTTCACTGCAATAAATGATTAAGCTTTGGTTGGTTTTTGGATGAGAAAATAACTTTGAATGAAATTTGCAGCATATTACTGTAAAATTTAATTTGACATCTTGTTAATTTTTCTGATTTGTTGTAAATTCAGTTTAAATAAATATATTGAAGAGATACATTAATACATTCTAAGTCTGCTAAAGATAGGGAGTGTAGTATTTGGCTCTTCAGGCTTTTCATAGAGTCATCAGTAAGAAATTGTATGTATGGCTA
This sequence comes from Bucco capensis, assembly GCA_013396975.1. NCBI lineage: Eukaryota > Metazoa > Chordata > Aves > Piciformes > Bucconidae > Bucco > Bucco capensis. The sequence goes on along the minus strand of VWZO01004080.1, from coordinate 140,519 downwards.
GGCTTCACAAAGAAATTTACTGAGAAAGGTTTAATTTTGTAAAGGAATTTAAATTTTGAAGTTCATAAGGTTCTTTTCTTGTGAAGCAGAGTTGACTCCTATATGATGCTTCTACTTATGATCATATCTGCACATTTACTAAGATTTTTCAGTTGTTTCCACAGCAAGATCTTAAAACATTTTTAAACCACTCTCTGCTTTGGCCAGAGAAGTTGTGGTGCCTTGTATTCACCAGTCCTCTGATAAGATGTTGTATTTGGGGCTACAGAAAATGTCACTTTTCAAATTAAATAGATGCAAACCCATAAGATACTTAAGTCAGATATTATAAACAACTGAAAGTGAAAACAGACAAAATCAAAACAATTAGGTCTGTTGGAGCACTTAGTAATTTCTGAATGTATTGTATTTATAAAGATTCCACATGTCCAGTGACACCTTCTTGGAAACCACTGACCACTTTCCAGCTGATTTGCTTTCAGCTGTGCTAAGTTTGCTGTCACTGGTGATGGTTCATTATTTATAAGACAATTCAGCATCACTACTATTAAAAAGATTTTTTTCGTTTTGCTCACCTTCTTCAGGATTTAAAAAAAAGTATAGTGTTACGAAACAAATTATTAACTGTTGCACAAAGTAACCATATTGTGAATATTTCACCCTTACCAAAGCCTTTTATCTTGTTCTGCTCTTACACATAGGTCATATTATGCACTGCTTTGTGCTAGTTTGACAAGAACTAATGTGGATACTTAAATATTTTAAAGGCTGCACATTTCAGAATGATAAAATACTCAACCGATCTCCCTTTTCTGTTGAATTTGTGGTTAATGATAAAAGAATTTAATCCTCCCCCCTTTTTTTTCCTATTAGTGTTTTTAACAACAAACACTAAAAGTTCCTTTGAGGAAAAATCTTCAAATAAGGCCATGCAATGGCACTTTTTAACTACAGTTGTTTTTTATTCAACCATAAAATCTATCTTTCATATAGAAACCCACTTACATGTCTTACTTCAGTGAAGGTTATTTGTAGACTGAAGGTCTTTTCTTGTCAAGATATGATGAATACCATGTGTGAAGACAGAAGAGCATCAGGACCTGTATTAGCCGGAAAACCCACTGATCTGTGAATAACCTAAAAAAGAAAACCTGAAGATTAGCAACGTCGCTTTTAAGAATGATCCATCAAATTCAACAAGCAGATTCACAGAGATGAATCATCTAGTTCCTTTTATTCCAACAATACAGTAAAGGTTATTTCCCTTTCTTACAAATAGAAGTTCTGAAACACAAGAAATAGAGACTTGTGAGTCTTTTTCAGTCATAAGGCAATGATTCCACATTTTTCATTCATTGTGCTTTTTTAACATTTTTTTTCCTTTTATTTGTCAGTTGAAGTAGATGTGGCTTAGCCCATTCAGTACACAGATAAGCTTTGTGGTTATGCCCCATTTTTAGATAAGGTTGTGTTTTCTGTAAAGATTAACTCCTCTGTCAAAACTGTTTTAAAAGCACAACAATTATGCATTTTTAACACATTTTTATTACTTTATCACAATGTATTGAACTGTTGCTTCCTCCTAGCTTGGAAATCCAGTGAGACCCTTCTGATAATATTCTCTGATGTCTGATAAAGACCATGGAATTTTCCTTAGCCCTCTCCTCTCAGCTCCGCTTCTCTCCTCTCTCTCTCGTTTCCCCTGTGCTGACTATGACTTAGGATTCAATAACGTCCATTAAAGAAAAATCCATTCAAACTGTTGGTGAACTATTAACTACTCCTAGCATGGAAATTTGGTCAGAAATTCTTACCTGAAGGTAGAAATTTCATGTCAAAATTTCTGGTTTTAATTTCTGGCCACCTTGAAAAAGAACATACAGAATTTAGATGTGCAGTTAATTTTATAACTTCTATGCATTTGGTAGGTAAATGGACTATCTCCAATCAGCAGCTCTAAAAAATAAGATAGGTGGGTTATCATTACAGGATAAGAGAATAAATTTAACAGATAATTTGAAAGAAATTACAGTAAAGCATAATTTTTTTATTTCTATAATGGGGGAGAAATGAAGAGTCATGAGGTCATTGGAAGCAATTTTTACAAGGGTTACGAGCAGAAAGCAGAATTTTATCAGTTAACTCTCATTATTTAATATGATGATAAGCTAAGTAAATTTTACACCCAAAAGGCTTCTCCACTTGTGTTTACTGAAGAAATGCTTCACTGTGCAAGATAAACATTTTGCCCCTTTAGTGCTGAACAAACATCATTACCAAATATATTTGTGTGGTAGGGAAGAGTGTGACCAATACGACACATGGCATAACCACCAGCATGGGAGATGATGAGCTCAGGGCTACTCCTCTGTGTTTCTGGCAGTCAGAGCCACGAGGTCCTGGATTCCTCAGGTTCTGGGTTACTGAAGAAGCTGAAGAAGTTGTCTTTTCTGGTAACGCACCACAACTTAAGGCCAGAGTTTGAATCTGGCTACTCTTAAAATGCATTCTTTCTCTAAAATAGTCTTCCTTAAGAAAGCTCTAAATAAACAAATTTTATATTTTTACTTCCTCTTTTCCTTTTATCTATCTAACTCCAGCTGGAGTTACAGTAATTTTTAAGAGTCATTGTATGACAAAATTCCATTTCTCTTTCCCCTTTAAATAGCTAGTAACACGTAATGATGTTATATAGTTAATGATGTATAGTTGCAGGAATGAAAACCTTACCTTTTGAACCATCACAGAATATTTGGAATAACCTTGAGGACACTTCAGCACTTAAGTAGCATCCATTTAAATCTTTAAGAACCAAAAAGGATAAGCACAAAAGCTAATCTAGAGTATATGTAATAAATTCTCTATTTAGAGGGAGTACAGAGTCTGTATATAGAATTGAAGTTTTTGTGAGGACCAGGTTTATTTAAATATTTGATACTTTAAGTAACTCATTATAAAAATACTGGTTTATGTCCTGATGACACAGTGAAACTGAGAATGGCTGTGTAACCAAAAGAACTCCAGAAGAGGGAAATTCCACTTACTTTAGGAAGCTTAAACAGTGAAAAGGTTTTGAAATGTTTGTCCCACCAACAGGAATAGTCATAAATCATACGGAGAGGCAGAAGAAGAGGCTGTCAATGGTGCTTAAATGCAAGACTGCAGCAAAGTGAAAAGCGCTAAGTTAGAATTTGGCAGTGAAAGGCTACCTGTATTATTGATTTGAACTTGAGCTTAAACAGCCGCCCCTTCAATTTAATATCCCATTCTGGTGATGTTAAAGCAAACTCACTGCTGAATAAAACAGGGAGTTAAAGAGACATGTTGCTTGATATAGCAAAACAATGAAACAATTTAATTAGATGATAATGTTTCTGGCACAGGAGTATACACAGCAGTAAACTGCTTTTGCGGTTGATTAAATGCTGAAGTGAAGCAGAGCGTGAAATCTTTCTCAGAGGAACGAGCTGCCTCTGGATCTTCCCATTACCTGTGGATCTCCCCATTTCTGTAAGGCAGCAGATCTCATTAACAATTTTCCTGTGACTCTCAGCTGTGGCAAGTAAAGCCTTCAGAAGAACCAGGAGACCAGCACTGACTTTGCTTCTGTTCATTTTTTGCACAACTGTGTGCTCCTGCGAGTAGTTCCCAAAAAGACTTTCATTCACTGGCAACTTACCCTCTGCTTTCATATACAACTCAGTAAATCTGTTGTAACACAACCTGGGTGATACAGGAATCTGAAAGAAAATAAATGCTCAGTGATGGATTCTGCCCTATAAATTTCAAATAGCTTAGGAAAATAATTTGGTAATGTGACTTCCTTCACCTTACAGTTAGGATACAAATACAAGCGTTTTCCTCTTCACTCTACTAATGAGAATAATTTTTTAAGAAATTGAAATCAGTGTGTGCCCAGCACATTCTTGATGCTGTTTCTGAGGCATTAAAAATTTTATTACTGTACATTTTCTGCATTATTATCCACTCTATAGATGCTTATCAAGAATTCTGATGATTGCTATTATTAATAACTATGTAAGGCTATCTTGATTCATCTTCATTTTCCTCTGTGAAAACTGCAAGTTATATCCCCATAAGGTAATATTAAACAAGACAAAACCTTCCTTTCAATTTGTTTTGGTAGAGAAGGATTTGGAATAACTTTGTTATTGGACACTACTCAGTTTTCTCCCAAACTTTTATGTCTTTTTCCAGATGAATTCTTGTTGGTTGTGGATACATTTTTATATAGTATAAGCATTTTCTTTTAAAACATGGTGGAAGAATTAATCTCAATTATAATTTAGGAAAAATAATTTTGTAATGATATCCATTTTTATTTCATAAGTCGAGTAAAAATCCTGAAGATTATAGCTGGGTTTCCTCAGAATTCTGCCACTTTCTGTTCAAGTACTTTGCAGACAACCTAACTTTCAAGGAATGTCCTTGGTTCTGCCATTACATAATTCAGTACTTCTGAATACTTCTGGGATGACCTGAAGTTACATTTTTATATTTAAAAGTCTAATTGCTAAGTTCCTAGGTGAGCTTTTTAAATGCAAATTTAGCACATCTACCACCTCTATTCCTCTTCTGCTCCCATGATCATCAAACCAAGCACCCCTCTGTCAGTCTAGGCTTCCTTCAGATTTGTAACCTGAACTGAAATCTTAATGGCTCTTCCAACAATTAATTCTTTGACAAAAGCTGGTATTTCTTCATCACAGAATGGTATGTTCAACAAAATGGCTTCCCTGGGGTCCAATCTCCATCTTTAAACAAAAACAGTTCTGGTTCTCTGGAGACATTATATTTATTGAATGTAAATGTCATAATAGCTTGACAGGTGTTGAGGCTTGTCTGAATTTTGAAATCTGAAGCTGTAGTATCCTACTGCCTGCCCCACAATTAATCTTATTGTCTTTGTAGGGTCCTGGGGTCTGTCTACTCAGATAACAAGGGGCAAAGTGACCTGTCAGTTAAGCTTAGAAAAGTGCTAAATCCTGAAAGAGCACTTAAAACGAGCACTTAAAAGGACCTCCTGTACAGAATTGCCTTTCCTACCTTTCAACACTTTCTCTAGGTAAGATGATGGAGGAAGGGTAAGAGAAAATCTAAAAACAAACTTGATAACACCTTCCCTTCCAAAGATCATGATTTATAACAAGATTGTGAGAACATTCTGAAGCTATTTCATGTTGAATTACAGCATACCTTTACAAGCGGCTGCTAAACTAGGAGTTCATGACAGTACTACTAGTGTTACTCTCACAGTGTTCCTTGTGCTGCCACTAAAATTTAAAATGTGGTACATACAAAATAGATCTATAAATTTATATAGTAACTATCCCAACAAATGCAAACTGATTCTTAGTAACCATAAAATTACCTTCTGTTATCTATCACCCGGTGAATTATAGTTTCATCACTTAGAACAGCCAGCAAAACTGAATAAGGCTGCCTGCGTACCCACTATTTCACTGTTATATTCAGTGCAAGTGCTGCAGCTTGCAGAGGAAAAGGAGAAACAACAAAAAATTAAAGCTGAATATATGGTGTGGTAAATAAGGGTCATGTTATCAGCTCTGCACTGAATATAATTTTTAAAAGTCAGCATCTATCTCTTTAGCTCTTGGTTTGAACCACAAATTTTGGTCCCTAGATATGCCCACCAGGTTCCTATAATTTTTTTTTTTAGCATTCCACTGCCAGATTACTTGCATTAAACATAGGAAGAAAATCAAATACACAAACTGCGTAGTTTCTAATAGGGTACAAATTGTTGTAACTTTTTTGTTAGACTGCTCAGAAGGGTAAACTTCATATCTTTAATAAAACTTTGCCTTAGTTCCTCCTGCCTGTTCAGAGCTGAAAGGTGGCTTCTTTACCACTGTCACCAGAAGCAGTGGCTAGATGCTGGCATGAAAGCATGACTCATTACCATCACAGAGCAACGTCAAACTTATGTGTAGAGAAGACCCGTGGCAAGCTCACTCTCCCTACCCTGGACTAGTGTTTTACTCATCTCACACAATGATCAATGAAGAGACAGAAACACTACATGGTTTGTCTCATCTGTCACAACCATAGAGATATGAGAAAGGAAAACTCAGATGAAGCTGTTTGTGATTAAAAAAAATTACAGATGGAAGCTATTCAGTAATTTGCTGTGTGTTTGAAATAGTTGTTGCCTGCTTATGTGTATTAGAGGCCCATAAAAGACTGAATCCATCAGCTGAATTATTTGCTCAGTCTGGTTAACACTATAAGTGCTGCATATGAAGCTAGGATCTGAACTCTTACAAAGAGGAACTGCTTTTGAGGAGCCTTTCAATGGAACTACTTTTTTAATCCTGCCTTCAAATGGCTTTATGTTAAGAAAAAAAAATAAAATGTAGTGTCATTTGGCTTTCTGAGAATGGCTTTTCAACTTATAATTTATCTGGATTCTACTTCTCAGAGCATCTTTTGTGATCTTGCTTTTCTCAAAAATGTGATAAGAAACATTTCAAGCTGCATTTCACAATTTATCTAGAGCTTATTCATTCAAAGCGTGATAAGAACCTTTTCTGCTTTTGCAAAAGTGTAAATAAAGTTGACATTAGTCAGAAATCTAGGTCTTTTAAGATTAACATTTGAAAATTGTGAATTGTCTGCCACAGAACTTTGATGATAATGGTCTTATAAAGGAATAAACAGGAAGGTCAGGCTGCCAGTGCCTCGTATACAAAGAACTAGAAAAAGCTGTCTGAATAAAACTAAAAGTAATGTTAACTGATCTGCTACAAAGCACCAGGAATAATTTAGCATTTTAACCAAGCAATTGAAAGAGCAGATGAATACTTTTGCTTCACAATAGAAGGTTTAGACACTTGGGCAATGAACTTCCATAAACCATACTCCTTTTTGTTTTAATATTCATGTTTATTATCCAAATAGCCTGTTTTTGATAAATTAGCAAAGCTCATTAAAAAAGCTTGAGGCAAGCTCAAAGGATGGAAAAAATTATCTCTGACATTAAGATAAAATGCATACTACCAACGCTATTCTGATTGTTTGCTCTAATGTGGAAACCCTGGATTTACTGCACAGAATCGGACTTGTCCTTTCAACACTCTGTATATCTTTGCCTTATTATGGTCATTTCCTCCTCTTAGTTTCTTCTGACTTCGTTAACCCAAGTCTCCCTGTCCACTTCTAGGTTTTTTTAATCTTTCCATTATCCCTAGCTTCAATGCCTTCCTTCATAAACCCTGTTAGATTAGACTGGAAATTTACTTTCTTCATTCTCTCATTCAGATCATTCCAGGAATATTTTTAATATTCTTTGAGATATTTTCCACTTGTTTTATCACTGGTTTGTGGATCATTTGTTCTACAAACCTGTCTTTGAAATAGGATGAACGTTACTGCACAATATTACAGCTGTACCTGTATTAATAAAAACAAAGTTGCGTGACACAACTCCTATCTATACAGCAATGCTCTTTTACTTTTCAGAACACACTGGTCATTTCCAAAGAACTTGCTGAAATACTCCATGGCCCATAATAAGGGCACAGCATGAAAAATGGCTATTTGCCACCCTCTGAAACCCTGATGTGCACTTAGCTAACAAGTTAACAATATACATCATCTTGTGTCTATGCTCTGGCCTGCACCCTGACTTTTTTCTGTTTACTTCAATACATGTCACCAAGAAGTTCAAGCATGAAAACAACACTGTGCTTTATTTAGAGATTACTTTACATGAGATGTCATAAGAATGCATTGAACTATGTTACATGCAAAACTAAGAGTTAATTTATATTGTACTGTCTGCAGCATTCAAAATTAGTAAAGATGTTTGCATTACTCTATAGAAACTAAGAGTAGACTCTAAAGCACATGAAGACCTGGCATAAGCTCAAAGTTCATAAGTAATGCAGAAGCTTTAACTTAGTTATCAGGACGGGGCTGAAAGGTGAATTTGGTAAGTGTTAAGGTATGTGAGAAGAACTTACAGTTCTCTATAAGTGCAAGTTCTATCTCTTGGCTCATCTTTCCCAACCCAGCTTAACCTGCCTGCTTGTCTAACCCACTAGTTATCTTTTGCCTACCTAAAGTTTTTTGAGGGAATGACTGATATTTCACCTACTTCTGTACAGCAGCTGCACCAATGGGGCCCAACCTGGTTTTGACCTTTATAAATGATAATGAGATTAAACCTAAACCTGAACATTCAGATGAATGAATGCACTCAACAGTGTTACTGAATATGGACAGCAAAAAGTAGCACCCTTTCCCCACTTCCCTTGTTTCCCAGATGAAAAGAAAAGCAAAATTAAAGTTGTGCTTTAGGGTGCATACCAATCTCCAGATAAATACAGATTGCTAAATTGGATGTCATGTGTGTGTCAGTAGTGTAACATGTCACAGATACAGGTAATCTCCTTAAGGAACAGACATGATGTTTAATGTGTCTGATGAATGCCCTTTTATACTGTAACAACGTTGAGGACTCCATGACAAACACTTGAGAGCCTAAACAAATTTCAGGCATGCAAGATAATGATGAAGAAACTTAAAGTGTCCTTACACTTTACAGTGGAGTGTCAAAGGACTTTTGTTAGCTCAGTGAGTCTCAATAAACAGGAAAGTTTTGAGCAGAACTGCATCAAATAATGTGTTAATTATGTTATTTGATTTTTGTGGTTTAGCTTGTCCTTAAGCTTGTGTTTTTTAGAACTATGTTGATATCCTTGAAGTTGCTACAGTATAACATGTCAGTAGCTGCTCTTTTGGCACAATTTCTGATACATTGATGCTTATCAATCTGATCATGTAAGGCTGATCTTCCAAAGGGAAACAACTGAAAGATCATAGCATCATATTTCACAGAGGAGTGGCTGTCATCACAATATATCATGGATGTATGCAAAGGTCATATTGTAAATCTGTTTCACTAAGGCCAAACTTCTATTGCCCCAGAACACAGAAGAAGGAGAAGGCAGTACATGAGGGAATTGCTGATGTTCAATATTAAAGAAGTCACTGCTAACATGTAATGTCCCAGAGCCATTGCTGCCTTTTGCTACATACTTGTACCATGAAAAAGAATTTTCTTATAGACTCTTTCATTTCCACAGAAGCTCTTATTCTGTGAGACAGGAGTTCTATACATCATAGGTATTTTTCACTGAAGAGAAGAAGTCCTAAAATCCAGAAATAGGACAATAAGTTCAGGTTGTTGTTTTTTTTTAATCTGTACCCATTTTAGTGTGCTCTGCTTTCACAGAAGCTTACCTCCTGTTCTTACCTGCACGCCAGTAGGATGCAAATGGTAGGTTAGGTGTGCTTTTGTATTTAAGGGAAGTGGATAAAAATGAGAGAAAAAAATTACTTAAGAATTCATTTTTCTGGCTTTTTCCTCTCTACAGATGAATGTAGCACTGGAAAGTAAAACAGATTTCTGTATTTTATTTTCCTTTATTTTGCAGAGCATATATCCACTAATCCTGTCTAAAAGCATTTTAATAGGTGATCTTAACAGTCTTCATCCTTCTGGACTCCTCTGCTTACTTGAGTCAAATATGCAATTTCCAGAAGTATTTATAAACATTTGACAACTGACCTCTTTCCGTTTTGAAGTGAGCTACATGAGCTATGCATTACTGAAAGTTTAAGAGATATTTTTAGAGTCAGATCAGACGTTATCAGAGATCAGCATCTTGCTATTTCTCACACTGTGTTCTGGTTAGCCCATGTGACCACTAGCACATGAGTAGACTGTGATTCACACAGTGTTTTTTAGTAAGGCATTTGAATCATAGTCAGTGATTTATTCACATATCCATAATCTTTTTTTCCCATTGGTCAAACCTAAAAAAGGTTGAGAGACCTTTGACTTACGTGTTTCAGTAATGGCTGTTAAAATCAATTCTAGCATTAAAGTCTCTAAGAATGAACAATGCATTGAGCAGAAAATTGATTAAATGGTCAAAGAACAGTTCTTTGTGGCTTCGTTTGCTTTTTCAATTAGTACAAATGTCACAGCTGGTCTAGGTGGCTCTCAAACTTCCACAAAATAAAGTCCTTGAAGCTTTATCTTTTTGTGAGCCTTTTTCTTCTAAGAAAGATGATTTTGCATTGAAGTTAGCAATTCTGTATTTTTTTTGTACTCCATTTCTGCAAAAAAGCAAAGAGTCATATACATGAATTGTGCATTTGACAGATAAGACACTAACACAAAAAAAAGCTGCTAGATGAATCAGCGTGCTTTTGAGGAACTTAATTTATGTATTCTGACAGATTCCACTTGAATTTGTTTTACTCCTCTAGGAATGGTGAGGGTCAGTTTATGCACACGTTTGACAGAAGACATCTGACAGAAATGACTCGTTGCTGCAGCTACCTTAGATTGCTTTTGACCAGAATTCCTGGGTCTACAGGTGAAGAACTGATGGGAACATGTATGAATTCATTTAGGAGAGCTCCAGTAAGTCATATGATTAAGGCACTTAACTGGGATTTAGATGATCTGAGCGTAATTCCAGTCCTAGTTCTACTATAGACTCACTATCTGATGTTGAGAAAGTCATTTTGGGAAAGATTTTTCATGGGCTTTTAGCATTGGCCTAACTCTGGTTCCACTGACTTCTGCATAAAAAGACTTCCCTGCATATGTCATGACATGGCATATCATGTCTGTACTGTGTTGTCTCTTAGAAACTACAGGAAAGGTAGATAAATCCCTAATTTCATTGCTTTAAATAGAAATGCTAGGGATTAAATTAATTTCAATGTTCAAATACGTAGCAGAAAAAGATAGGAGACTGTAACCTTAACTGCATTGTTTCTCTCCTTTACCCACTCTGATTGCTATGTAACATTCATAAATGCAAATATTGAGATTGTTTTTTTAGCTGTGTAAGCAATTTAGGTATAGCAGGCAGTAGTGTTTTAATGTTTTATTAATTTAATTTTCTGTAGTGAAATTCTTTTTTTCTTTTTAACTTGTAGACTAAATTTTCTTTGGCATTTTTAATTACAATATTTGTTTATGATTATACTGAAACATAGTGTAATTCTTAACCATCTGCCAATGAAATAGAATTATCTAATTCTTTATTAAAATTAAAGACTGACATTAAGTTCCCTTGATTTTTTTTTTCTTTTGCAAATTAGGAAATCAATTGCTTGGTTAAATTTAATCCACTTAAAACTACACATTTCATCAGATGTGTAAAACACAGGAGGCAAAGTAAGATCCCTTGCTGAATGGCTGTAACTACCAGCTAAGTTGCTGCAATTTATATCAACCTCTGCATAGACTGAATTTTTCCTATCATATTTGGAGTAATAGAGGAAAATAAAGTTAGTGATCTGCTTACAACTGAAACTATTCTCTCTCAGACAGGTTGAATAGAATGGTTCTCTGGGGATACAAAACCCTAGGGGCTAAGATTTGGGATGCTTGATCCTTACTGATGGGCATGAACAGAACGTTTATTTCTAGTACAAGTGCTTGTGTTTGATTTGTATTTTTCAAGGTAAAGCTATTGCATGAGATTGCCATAATGCTATGATGGCTAATAACCATTCAAAGCTATCCATGATTTGAGAAGGGAATAATACACAGCTTCTCATTGTAGAATTAACATGTGATTGATAAGTGCTATAGAGATGATTTCATCTTTCTTCAACTACGGAGAAAAACTGATTTTACTCAAGGTACTGAAGGCATGTCTAACAAACATTTCACAATGGAGGCCAAGTGGACACTTTGTCTCAGTTCCTACCTTAGATTTAACAGAATGTAATCATTCACCAGGTGAATCTTGAGGTAGAGATGAACAGTTGACATACACACAAATTTGTAACTCTTCCCTCCCTCCGTGTACATTGCTAGGGCTCTTTACTGATGTTCACTAGGATTCTTGTTGTCAGTGATTTTCCGAGTAGTACAGGTTGGGCTTTAGACTACCATAAGTAGGAGGTTATGCAAGTGGTTACTTGTTCAGTAGTGCAGGGTCATCAGCAAACTCTGCCACTTTGCAATCCACTTACTACAAATTATTAAAAAATATATTAAACAACTTGATCGTAGTACTGACCCCTGAGACATTTCATTATTAATATAGCTCTTCTTTTAGGTTATAACTATTTATTTCCTATCATTTAATCACTTTTTAATTCATGACAAGCCTTTGCCCCTTACTTCATTTTTATTTATTATCTTTAATATTCTTTTATGAGGGACCTTTTCAAAAGCTTTTGGAAATCCAAGTAAATTATGTCCATTGGGTCATGTTCATCTAGTGCCTTATTAATATTTTCAGAACCTTCTAACACATTAGAGAGGCACAATTTTCTGTTACAGAAAGCTTGTTGGATTTTCCGTTGCAATATATATTATGATTCCCCAAATGCTGCACTGTTTTTTGTCTGTTTTTCAGTCATTGTAACAATCTGTAGCTCTCAAGACAGTCCCTAAATCTTTTAGGAAAAAAAAAAAGAGAATCATGCTAATGACTTCCCAGTACTCAGGAAGGGCTGTGCTTGGTAAGGGTATAGTGTGATTTGCTAGTAAGCTACACAGTCAGGCAAATAGTTTGAAGGATGGATCCAAAACTTCCTGTGAAGGAGATTCTGTTGCAAAACAACTAGTGCATTTTTTCACAAAATAGCTTGGAAGAGGAGCTTTTCTTCAGTAGTGCTGAAATATATATATAACATCTTGGATAATTTAGCCAATTTCTGCAATTCTTATCCTCACTTTAGTAATAAATACCATGAAATTCAGTCTTTGGATACATCTCTTATTTCTAACAGATTAAAGTAGATGAAAAGAATGATTCTGAAAATCTTGCTTGTTAAAAATGAGGTCAGAGGATTCAGGAAATATTTCCTCCTCTCACAGTTTTAGTACTTGATCCTTTCCAAAGTTGTCATTGTGTACTAGGGTCTGTCTCTTATAAGAGAGGTAGAGCAAAATTAGTTTTTTTTTCTTTAGAGATGACATTTTAGCCTTTCCTTTCCTGGGCCCTTGGGTAAGAAAACACTAATCAAAGGGAAAAAGAAACAGGAGAGTTTATGACAATTTGTTCACCTCGGTGAAGACTGTTTGACTCTAGGTCCAGAGCAGCAATTAGGACTGAGTGGTAATATCCAAACAGCATATTTGCAGATAGGTCAAATGAGAAACTAATGGGTAGGGATGAAATAATACCCAAAAGATGTTCTGTGTCTCCAGTGGGGGAACATGGAGAACACAGAGTCCTTCCTCTCTCCTTTTTCCTGAATGCAGAGATCAGGGAGTGAGTTTATGACAGAGTAGCACAGAACTAAAGACAGTGTGTAGTCAGCAGAAGTATGAAAAGTTGTCCTCTCCTTAGAAGATAAGAAAGACCTCAGTGTCCTTCCAGGCAGCTGCAGGTACTCTTGTTCTGCCATAGAATCAAGGAGGGTGAGGCCAGAGCAGAATGCAGGAGCCACCTAAAGCAAGAAGCCAAAGTTCATCCAGCAATTAGTAAAAGTTTTCCAACCAGTACTGTACTGGAGTAACAGAGGAAGTATCTCTTTGACTGGAATCTGTGAATCTCATTGGGTTTTTTTTTCAGGTTAAAAAGGTTAAAGGTCATTATTGTTATTTCTTGGAAATGGCAGAGCTGTACACAATATTGAGGTTACATTCTTTATTTAATTTATATTTGGACTTAGTACAGTCTGCTTTCAGGGCTTGTGTTCCTTCGTTAAAACAATGCATATGGACTTCTTCATGCAGTTGAACACTCATATGTCCATCTCTCCTTCTAGGATGGACTGTGGTGCAGGAAGAGTTGGTTTATATGGCACATTATTTCAGTGACTCTTTCTTACCAGAGAGCATTTGAGATCAAGGTAGATGATTGCATTTTGGATACTAGCTGAGTGTGATTTCCAAATTGCACAGTTTTCATGAAAACTGTGACACTAATACAAAAAAAAAAAGACTATAGCTGTCTACTCATGTCATCCTGTTAGCAGTATGGTCTTGTGCCACCTGAGTAATATTAAATCCGTGAAATCCAAGAGGGTTAAAACAGTGATGAACTCAATTCAACAATGCTCATGGATCCCTAAGAGCTAAAAATTATGCTAGTTGGCTTGATTTGTTGCCAGTTGAAGAAGCCAGGTTCTGAAAAATGATTTTTAAAATCAGTCAGTTTTTTTAAATGATGGGACACTATGCAGAATTGCTTGATGAAAGCAATAAAAAAATGTAAGTTTCCACTGCAAATTGAACTTCTTTTGAATTCTACCATCTTCTGGCTGATTTTCAGCATGTTCTGCTTTTTCAGTGGAGAAGCTTCTTTTCAACTTTGCTGGGTTTGTTATCTAATGAATCTCTAATTCAATTATAGTTAATATAGGGTTGCCAAATAAACAGAAATCATGAGTAATACTTCCAGAATTCATAGTTTTGAGTTGGCTTTTTTAATAACAGGTCTGTGGTTCTCCTTGTTTCACTTCCATCTTTCACACTTTCAGGAAGGGCTCTGATTTTTTTTTTCACATACGTATATTTCCAAGAGTGGAAACACAATATTTTTAATGAACGTTAATAGCCTCCTAATTAGTACCAATCTGGGAGCTAGATCTTTAAGAAAAGCATCAAATATCATGAGGCTGATACTAAAATTGCCAGAGCTGACAATATTATTATCCACAAATGAATTAAGATTCCTTATTTTACCAGAACAATAGTCATTTGTCTGCAATTTATCAGTAGCTTTTTAACATTTACAGTTATGTCAGAAGTGTGGAAACATTTATTTTTATTTCCTACCTACAATTTTCTTGTCTCTCTCTTAACAATGTTGTCTGGGTCTTCAGGCAAAATATTACACACCAACTTGTCATTAAGTCACAGTTTTGAAATAGATCTCTTTACCCTATCTTGTCTATCCACTGATAATTAAATAAGAATGCCAAAGTCCTTCCTTTCCAAATAAGATATTTTTCTTCTCTTTCTTTATCTTACCATTGTTTTTACTTTTTGTTCTATCCCTTTAATTTTCTTTTTTATTTTTTTTCCTGTTATTCATTCACTTTTCACAGTCATTAATGCCCCCTTGCCTTGGGGATAGAAAAAAACAAAACAGTAAAGTATATTTCAGTGATAGCTGAAATGTTAAGAAAGCTGTTGGCACCTTTATGTACATGTCCAGGACAAATTTGTACTATGGTAAAAACTTCCACAAAAAAACAAACCAAAACAAACCTATTGTAAGTAAGTATGGCCTCCAAATTTTAAAATATTTTCTCTCTGAGGTATTAAAATAGTTTGATTCTTCAGTGTTTTTATCTCTCACCTGTACGGTTGTGGTGGATCAAGCACATACTAGATCATGCTGTATGTTCTGGGACTCCTCTGGTTTACCAGATTTTGCTTTCCATTTTAATGTTCAGTTAGAGTAACTGTAAGAAAACTAACAGCAGAGAGCCAAACACAAGCTCAGATGTTCCTCTTACATCTTTCCAGTCACAAGTTTATTTTTTCCCCTTCCCTTTTAGCTTCCATGTGTTCAGATTGAAAATCCTCAAAAGTCGGTAAATAAAAACCTATATTTGCATTTTATATACTTTATATAATAGTATATGGATCATATTATTCTGTTTATACTTTTATATATTCATTATATATGTTATTATTTAAGAAATGTCTTTGTGTACTAGAAAAATAGCAGCATCTCCCCACAACTTGCCCATTACCATTTCTCTTCCTTCACATCTTTTGCATTAAATTTCGTATCATATAATGCTTTTTCAACCAAAGCATTATGCAAGTATGAGTAGGATCATAATTATAAATGCCTCACCACACCAATTAGAAAGCAAGAAAAGGAAACCCACAATGGATAGTTTCCAGTAAAAATGAAAAAGGGAAAGAGCTCTGGGAATACTAAGATGAGCAAAAAAGAGGTTGTGATGGGAGACCTTCAATGCAAAATATAGATCCCTGCTTGTTTTGGTAGACTACCTAGGAGAAAGTTTTAACTCTTTTTAATTTATCTCTGTCCAGAGATAAATTAAATTAATAAAGTTGCAGCTTAATTAAGTCATATCTTTCTGTTTTCTATCATGGCTGGGGCAATGATGCAAACTCAGCAGAATAGAGGGAGGATAGAATTTGTGGAGCTGAGGTTTGAGAAGGAAGACAGTGAGTATATTAAAAACAAACTGTATAAAGGACAATAGACAATGTGAGCAGAGGGTTTTGGCTAGGTTATTATGCTTAATTTTAAGAACATTACATTTTTATTGCAGTTTCAGAACTCTATGGGAAAAAAAATCTGGCAATGAAGAAAGGAAAAGTAATTGGTCCTTTAAGATAGTTTTCTATTGAGTGAAACAGGTGAGTGCAATTTGCAAGACAGTGAATGAGACCACAGAATTTTACACATTTAACAACGAAGAATGAACCTTTTTTTTTCCTGTTGTATTTAAACTTAAAAAAAACCCAAATCTGCAATGTGTTTAGAATTTATCTTTTAAATAAAATCAGAGTTAATTTAATATAGAAATAAAGCATGCAATTTAGGGTTACACTATTGACTCTAGGGTTTCATTAGATTGTTTTACTGGAAGCTTCCAGACAAAGTCAACTGGAAACTTTCAACACACTGAAGTTTTCTTTCTCTGTGTGTTTTCTACAGACTTTTTCAGTTATCTTGAATTTTATACTACTTAAATTTATTGTATTTTGTGTGACTGCTTCATTATATTTCTAATATACTTTCACACCTACATAATATTAACTATTCCAATATTTAAACTCTCATAATTGAGATGGAAAATGTATTAGATTTTTCAGAGAAAAAATGTTATTAATGCTACATTATAATCTCATATTCATTAGCTAAACTGTGATACTTGTAACAAAAACCCTGTAACACTTTAAAATGGATGATGAGGATGTTTTATTTCCTTTAATACTATTCTTGTATAACAGAAAAGTATTTTTTTAAATAACAGAGTGGAACATTCTTTGTAAAGTATTTCCAGATCACAGTTAACTAATGGGTCTGACAGACCTAGAATTAGTTTATATATAGATCTTGAATGTGGTGCTTTCCTTGAAAACAAGCAACAAGATCCGACCAACTTTGGATGCTCTCCATGAACATTGATAAAGTTTCTAACCTTCTCCTGGACCATTTAAACCTTTGCAGACTTTAACATGATTTTCTGTCCCTTTGACTTCAGTAAGACACCTCATGCTTCGAGCAGTGTATTTGTGTAAGGGTCTTGGGCCTAGCAGTAGTTATGCTCATGTTCACATGAATTGGAAAGATCGGAATTGCAGTATAGCATGTCTTTCTCTGGATCTGACAGCAGCAGCTTATAGGACATTGCATTTTCAACTCATAAAAGTCACAGGTTTTTTGTTTTATTTTGTTTTCTTTTGGCTTTATGGAAATACACTCAGCTGCTTACTTCTACTTGCAGAGTTGTGTTTACACATTTTAGACACGGTTTATGAAGTGCTATTTTGTAGTTTCCAAAGTTGTTAATATTTGCCTTTTTAAATGTTCACTACAGCGACTTAAGTCATCTGGCTAATCAAGCAATGTACAGACAGTATAAAAATGTATGGACTATAGAAGAGAGTTACACCAAAATTTTTGAGTGCAGTGACATGTTATCTGTTGGCAATAAAACTACATTCTATGTCTTCATTCTATGTAATTACTCTTTGAAGTGAAAAATTTGCAGATTGAACTTTCTCAAACTTTCTGACACAAATTGCTTTACTAGATGTTTATTTAAAATTAGAAGCAAAACTTGTGAGAAAAATGAAAATTTGTTACTTGTCTTGACAATGCACAAATAAATTCCTTACTTTTCTGAACTTCAGTGTTATTAAGTAACTTTCTATAAGACAAGTTTCAGCAGATCAGCACAAAATTTTCTTAATTTCATTACAGGCTGTAAATTAAAATTAATGAGGCTGACACCCACAATTAACAATGAAAAATGCAGATTGTTATAATTACTTAAGCAATAACATTGCTTTACATAGAAGACTTAAGGTGCTCCACAAATTATTTACAAGAGTTACATAAAACACAAAAAATGACAATTTCAATTTATTTTGTCAGTATAAAAACCAAAAATCCTTACTAAAACCTTTCTCAATTGGGAATCCTTCGCTATGCATAATTAAGCAAATTTGATTGCAATTAAGCCTGGCTTCTACAGTGGAGTTTTAATTAATGTAAATCTGGCATCTACATCTATAAGATTAATTTTCATGAATTAAAAGAAAACAACAAAGCATATTTGAAAGTGCAGTTTTATTGTTGAAAGGATGGAATGTGAAATCAGATTATTTTTCAGTCTTCCATGTGAATAGCCTTTGTCATACTTTAAGGAGGGATATTTTATTTGGATCTGTTGTTTTGTTTCTCATGACATTATTAAGTAAGATTGTAGCAATTACACTAAGCTTCTTCTAAGGAACATCTTAAAATATAATTATATACATTTAGAAGAAAAAATGAATGATAACATAGGCTAAGGAGTGAGGGCATCATTACAGTACGCAATGTTTTTTCTGAAGTCATCATTCTTGTCTCTCAGTTGGGGCTGAGAATAACCTGTGGAATCTGTGGGAGTACTTCAGATATTTTCAGATAAATTTTAAATAACATCTCCTGTTAAAATCCCAAATGTGGAATGTCTTTTATAGGACACAAGAATTTTTATTTTTTATTTATTTAGCAGTGTCTTTGAACTGATTTTTAGAAGTATTTTATCTTGGTTTGTATTTATTTAGTATCTTAAAAGAAAAAGAAAATAATTTCCTGGGAATTCTGTTCTTTTGATCCATAAGAATAACCTTTTCAGTCATTCTTTCCACATAAAAATGTTTTGATTTTAGAAAACACATGGCTTGTCTTGCTCTTAAATACAGTACTGTGTAATTTTATTTTGTCATTTGTGTAATAAAACCGTATGGAAATGGACCTTTAACAAGAGTAACAGATATTGCATTAAACCTATTCATACAAGAAGGTAAATAAATCCTTTTTGAGTTATATACCTTGCAAATAACTCCTTTTTTTTTTTTTTCATTCAGTCTCTCCATACAGATGTCAGAAGTCAGGGAAGCTGAAATCTTTCCTTTCCAGAAATGTATTCTGGTGTTTTATTCTAATGTTAAATATGGTTGCTGTATTTTTCCTTGGTCTTCCTTTTTAAAAGTGTGTACTGACTATTCAGAGAATATATCTATTCCTTTTTAGTCAAGGAAGAGAACACTGAGCCAAACCCAAGCTGGAGGGGAGGTGGATGCCAAGATACAAGTGCCTCTGGGAGAATATGAACCACCAAAACTATTGCATGCAGATTGGTGGAGGTTTTTGACCCTGATATGAGAAGTAAAATTAGAAGCAATGTAGGGTGTGGTTTTTTTTTTCCCGATCTAATCCTTTCTGATTTCTTTCCTTTTCTATTCAAAACCCAGAAATCTCACCTTTTTTTACTTGAATATCATCTGAACTGAAGATTTCCAAAATATGCTCTGTCAAGGGAATTATACTTTTATATCTGTATCTGGGAGAGTACAAAAACATCTCCTCAAGGGGCTGTAAATGCTGCCACATTTGGTTCCCACTCTACAGTTATTACTATGGCTCCCAAAGGTACCTTCCAAAGCACCACACTGAGGGTGTTCAGAGGGCAGTAGAAACAGCAGGAGTTGAGTCCAGCCTTACAATCACAGGCACTGCTTTTGCAGCAGGGGATTTATTGATGTAAAGCACAACACTCTCTTTATTTTGGTGTGGTTTACAGCATAGCTGTATCTACACATTTTTGTTAATTACATTTATTTTCTGTATATTGTAACATTATTTATTTTGATGGAAGTTAAAGTCTAGTATTACAAAGTAATAGAGAGATTCCTTATCAATTTTCTGAATTATCAACTCAAGAAGCAAGGTAAGGGACAGATATCCTGCAAATCTCTGATTACGGATCAACTTCTGCCTTTGCAGGTCTGGAAGAGCATCAGCATAGGTGCTTTGTGACTTATGTGATTGTATCTTTTTCACTTGAATAGTCAAGTGTCCTTCACTGTCTTCCCTCCCTAATTTAGACATTGTTGGCACTAGAAATCTGCATTGCTCCCTTAAGGTTTGTGTCTGCATATTTGTTTTTTTTAATTGTTTCTCCTGTGTGTGAATGCAAAAGGAAGATATTTGTAGTTATGTTGTCTGTATTCAGTGTTTGGTAATTTGGACAATGTTTCAAAATGGGTCCCTTAGTCTGTATTGAGACATACAAATATTTGAGCACGGTTTGTAAATTACTGAGTGTTTGCAACTCATTGGGTTTTCAACTGAGAGACTCACTTCTTCTGAAAGACTAATTTGCTTGAACATAAAAAGGCTAGTTTAAGTGATGGCAAAGAAGAAACTCAGGCATATGCTGTAGGTTTCCCAAAAGGGATACTGTTGTACCTTAACTACAGGTACCTAGTCCTATCTGAATTAGAGCACCAAATCTATAAACTTTTGGAAGTGTTAGATGCCTATAAATGATTTGTTTGTGTACCCTATGAGTTCTAGGAAACCCTTAGCAAGGATCTCTTACAGAAAGACATAGGCATGCTCAGACTCTCACTGCTCTTTGAAAAATACTATTTCTCAGTATAACCTGACAGGGCAGTTCCCAGCTTGCTTTTTCTTCCTTCTTTAAATTTATATATTTTTTTAATCTTTTATTTCTTCTTTCCACTTCTTTCTTTTTTCTTTTTCTCCTTTTTCCCCCCTTTTTCCTCCTTCTTCCCATTTTGCACTCCTTTTCCCCCTTTTCTCTACTTCTCCTTTCTTGTTCTTTTCATTTTTCGTTTTTCTCATTTTTTTGTGATGGAGTAGAAGCAGTCATTCCTCCTAAAAGCTGAGAGATAAGTGTTTGTTTCACAATCTGAGTATTTCAGACCTTTATCATTTAGTATCATTTATTCTTCAATGGCACATTCTAACTACCAGGGTAGACACTAGTTTAGCTAAAGGGCTGCCTCTGTCCCTTCATTGAAATGAGAAAGGAGGAATCAAAGGAGAGATGTCAAAGGGGTAAGGTAGAATAAATTTGTTTCTATAGTACAATGCTTAGATGAGGTTTCTGGTTTGGGATTTTTTTGTTCGTTTCGCTCATTTTTTGTTTCCCAATGATTTCAAGCAATCTCAGACATGACATTTTTCCATATCAATCGTGTAGGAGAACATTTTTGTAGGCATTCTCTGAACAAAGTTTATGTGCATGCACCCACACATATACTGATAAAAATATAAGTGTATCCCATGTAATACAGCATCAACTACTTTGGTTAAAACTGTGGACAGATAAAAAGGTTGTGGTTGCCCTTTCTTTCATACAGCTAGTTAATCAAGCTTTTCCTGAAAGTTTTATAACATTGCGGCTGAAGAATAAATCAAGACATCAAAACTCAAAATCAGAGAAAGATTATCAAAGTTAATGAGAAAAAGGAAAATTAAGAGATCATTAATAGTAATGATACCCAAATTAGAACTAGGAAACCAGCCCAGGAAAATCTAGAGACTTTTATGCCAACCATTAATCTGAAGACTATGATTAAAATATAAGAAGTGGTTCCATCAACTTGTTGTGCAAACATGCTGAGAACATCTCTCTTCTGGCTTGAGTATTTCAAAGAAGCCTAGGGCTATTAGGCTCCTAAAGCCTATTAATAAATCCTTGTCTTAGTCTACAGCTTTTCAACATCTAAAAAATAATAAAAGTACATTGAGCTGGTATTTCCTGTTTAATGTTCATTATGCGTTGAAGAGGTATTGAGAAATAGTTTTTCTTCTGCAGTTATGAATTACAAAGGTCTTTCCTGAGTGAGTGAAATAAGTGCAGATTTTGTGAAACTATGCCAAAATCTATTTAATTAGGTCATCATTCTTAGGAAAATAATGCACGAGCAGCTTCAGAGAAAGTGCAAGGCATGACACTTTTGAATTAACTCTATTTAATTAAAGGACCACCTTCTGAGGGTCGCAGATTTCATGGGACAATCCAGTTACCACTGAGTGTGACTGCAACCACATGCATCCTAGAGCTCAGTTTTCTCGTTGCACTTGTCAGTTTTGTTTTGTGTTGAAAATACCTTGTTTTGCATGGGCATTGATCAGAGGAAGAGACCAGCTATGTGGGACAAAACTAGGAGAATTGTCCATGAGTAATGAAATATAATGGAGAGGGTGGAAATGAAAAAGGAGCAAAGAGGGTGGAAGAGAGTTCTGAGCAGAGTAGTGAAAGGAAAATAAAATAAGGAAAAGGAAAAATAATGTAAGTGAAGTGTAGCATCTAATTGTAACAACAATTCAGGGCTTTCAAATGGAAAGTAGTAACTCCTGTTGCTGTATTTCCATATGTTTGTCAGCTTCCCTACCTCAGTCTGGAAGTGAAAGATTTTGTGTTAAGAAGACCACAAATAAGTTGCTATCCACTAAGAACTGCAGTTGTTGTAGTTTGTGTAGATAAAATCACAATGCTCTTATTAAAACCATAGGAGATGTGCTGCCTAAAAAATGTGTTTTCTAAAAACTTTTGTAAATGAATAAAATTATTCCTGGAAAAAAACCCCACATTATATTTTGCCTTTTTTCTTGATGGAGTTGTGTCCTTCTCACCTTCTTTACTGTGAAGGGAGATTACTTTTTTCCTGAGTTTGTTGGAAAAAAGAGTTGAAAGGCAGTCATTTTGAAAAAGGAGAATAATAATTATGATCTTATCCCATTGAAAGCAACCAGAGATTGTTAAAAGAGTTGTCCTCTTTTGAGGGCTGTTATTTGAGTTTCTATGACTTGCTTCTCTGATTTGCTGCTTGGTTAGCTGGTTTGTTTACTGCTAATGGTAAAAATATACTGTAATTGGTAGTGGGAATATGAAAGAAGGATTTAGAAGTGATTTGGACTGTGAGGAGGAGTGAAGCACAATTTAGGGAGAGGAAATGAAGAGAAACTGATGTGTAGAATATGGGGATAAGGATCTTCAAGGGATAGAAGAAAGAAAACTAATGCATATATGCACAGATTACAGGGATCTACGAAATAAAGGTAAAACGTAAAAATTCGTTGTACATATAATCTTCTTCTTCTATGTCAATGAAACAAAATAACTGAATTCAGTTTGCCTTGCCAGTACACTGCATTCTGTGCTGCTCTAGAAGAGCATACATAAAAGAACACCAAAAACTTAGACCTTCTAAGTTAATCCTGATTTTTAAAAATTAAAAAGAAAATAATGAGAGACTGGTACTCTGGTACAGTGAAATTAGAACTATCACTTAGTGATAAGCATGTACAGTAAAATGTGCATAGAGGTGCATTTGCATCTTCAAGGCTTGCAAGTGAATAAACGTAATTGTGATGTACATCTAAGGAAAGACTGTTTCCAAAAGGAAGTTAAGTTTTAAAAGTCACAGTATGGAGAGCAAGAAGAAGGAGAAACCCGTAACAAAATATAGAAAGAAACCTTGTAACTATAGTGATGATGGTCTTTATACAATAAACTAATTTTAAAATCTAAGATTTCTTCATTATGTGAATTTTATGTGATAACTACAATATACTTGTAATGCAATTTTGCCTAGTTCTTTATCTAGAAAGAAGATAAACCCCAAAGCAAATACAGACTTATTTTCTCCAAATATTTTAAGTGTTCTTTTATTTCCTCCCATTAACTGATTTGTTAATGATTTTCATGAAAAGATGAAAATGATAAACATTTCTTACATATTGAAGTTGATAAATGAATAAATATGTGATTTAAAGTAGCAAAATTAATTAAAATGGCTTCTATATTCATCCATTTGCCTCACGACCCACAAAATTATTTTAGTCACATGTAGTGATTTCTGCACTTAAATATACTGAGGTATAGTACCAATTGCATATTTGCAAGGGACTTTTCAAGGTATTTTTTTCATTATTTAAAAGGTATATTTGGAGAATCCTATAGGATTCCTTACAGTATTTTCTTATTCCAGAGTCTTTGCAGATCAGTCTCATTCTTCTTTTAATGACATGAATTGCTCTTATTTATTCATACCATAGAAATTAGGGACATTATTATCTGTGTCAATATTTGATAGAGATTTGGTTGAGAACAGGATATTCTGGATTTCAGCTTTGTAATAGTGATTTTATTTGTAACAGTACTTTCAGTAACCAGAATCCTGCAGTTAACTCAATGGAACAGTTTAGAACAGAAGATGGAAGAATATTTGCTCATGAAGACAGTAATCTGCCAACTTGAAAAATACAAGAGCCTGAACAGATTAGTTAGCTCATGATTTTGAGTCAGTGCTCATGGCTGAACAATAGAAGAGTTTAAGGTCTTGCAGACGAGTTTGGGAAGTTATTTATAAGGTTAATCTCTACTGACAATCTAATTATAGCATCAGTGTTATTATTAAACTTGTGAAGTGTTTCTGTAGAAAATTTGCTTCCACTTGAATTGCTGTTTATAATAGAAGCAAACACATTAGTAAGTTGAATTCTGAATGGTCTCATATGCTTATAGAATGTGTTTTGTAAGAAACTTCTGTACATTTTTCTAAGTAACTTTTCTGGAAAGCTGTAATTAATATGACTAGTAAAATCAGTATATTTCAATAATTAGGTGCTCATGCTTCTAATACAGCATGTCACTAGATGTCACTCTGGATTCCATTATTTGATATTCTGTTGATTTCTACATTTTTCTGCCTGTCTGTGTCTGCTTTCCTCACAACAAACCTGAATAGACAATGTAAAATGTGCATGAATAACACAGAATTGCTGACTGAATGTCAATTTTCTAGTGTGTGACTTCTATTGATCATTCATTATTGACATGAAGGTCTCTAGTGTTTCTGCTTTCCTCTTTAAACTCTTTCTCAGCTAAAATTTCCAAGCAACAGAATACGAAGGCCTTGAGAATGGGATGGTTCAGGTCTCTCAGGATGTTTTACAGAGTACATTGACCTCAGGAAGGTATCAGAGGTACTTTTTATAAAGACTCTACAACTGTTTGGAATAAAAATTTAAACACTGGGTAAAAACCCTCATACTTAAACAGCTTTCATTAACATTTTTTTGGTGTAACTGTAAGTTACTGCTTTTGGCAAACATTAAGGACTTTTTGAAACAGTTTTTTAAATGTATGCATTTACCTTCTTTGTAGCCAATAAAATATAAATAGCGTTTTCATGGTGACAAATGACATGTAGTACAGTATTCTATGATCATGGTTCCAGGATTTTATTTCTTTTAGCTTTGTATACATTAATTAAGTATACACAATCAGGGCTGAGTGCAGAGACAGCTAAATAAACAAATGACACTGTAGAAAGGTCTTTCTGCATACTAATCATATCCTACATCTGCAAGCAAAAGCTCTATAAATCGATTTGCTCTTTCACATCAAAAGACAAACAGTGAGGCAAGTCAGCAGTTCCTTTGTCAAAGTCACAGAGATTGCTGTTCTTCACAAATGCATTTCTACAGAGCTGAATTCAACCATTTGATGATTAGCATTATTGGCAACTCTTCAAAGAAGATTCATCAAGTAATTTGCAATTGGATTGGTTGCCATTTTTGTGATTCTACCCCATGAAATTGAACAAAAAATGATTGACATTTGAATTCTTACTTAGAGGACAAAGTGAAGTTGCATAAGAAAAAGAAGTAATCAGATTCCCAAGAGGTTGGGAAGCCGTTGTAATGTCTATGGTGATTCCCATATGGACCAGATTCGATAGGTCTGCAAAGGAAATGAATTGACAAGGCATATGTGAACAGGAAGATGTAAATGCTTGAGAATAGAAGAAAAATAATTAGGCCCAAAGTGCTAATTTTTTATGATGTCAATTTACATATCTGGATAGTTGTGCTTACACAACCCCTCCAAACACTCCATCCCTTCCTACGTGAAAAAATCTCACTGAGAAGGAAGGAAAAACAGCCTACCAGTTCACATGCTTTGTGTGCACATTAGCTATTTATTGCAAATCAGAAGAATAAGACAAGATATTTGTGCAAGCATGTAAATAGTAAGCAGCTGTGTGAGAAACTGCAAGATGGTGTGATTGAGCACAGGAACTAGTCAGCCCTTGATAACATTACTTGCTCACACTTTTCCATTGTTCAAAATGAATACACTAATCAAACAAAAAGAACTTGCTGGAGATTTTATGTTCTGCTTTCTGCTATCTTTGTTTCAGAATTTGTGAATCAGAACTCTCTCTCTACCTTGGCAAATTTACAAAGATGTTTGGATACCCGATCTGAATGTGCTGTTCCTTGAAATAGAAGGAGGATAGAACTTTATACAGAAACCTATAGATAGAAAATGAAGTGTACATGAGCTCACTTGCTGGTATTTCCATAGCTATTTTCTTCTGCAGGACATTTATTGTATGATTTTTTTTGTTATGATGAAGCTCATGCTTGCATAGCCTCATTTTTGGAATAGACTTTCTCTCCTATCTTTTGATCTCTAATGCCTACAGATACTTCCAGACAGACTGATCCTTCACTTAAGCTATTTATGCTACATAAGCTCAGGTAAATCTACTCCATATACACCTATGAAAGCCCAAACTTGCTTAAGATTTATTCCTAATATCCTAATTCTTTAACTCTGCAATGCAAATAATCCCACAAAATTGAGAATAAACAATTGTTGAACATTAGAATAGCAGAGATAGAATAATAAACCCCAGTATAAAGTAAAAAGTGTCAGAATTCACTGGGAAAGTCATTAAGAATGTCAAGCGATTTAAAGTATCTTCCGTAATTTCATTTACTTTAATGTGGGGCAGTCTTGGGATTATTTTCAGCTTGGTGTCTTTTCAGATGTATTTAAAAAAAAATAAAATTAAAAAAATCCACCCAAACTAAACCAGTTTCTTAATTGTGACTTTTAAATGAAGTAGGTTTCCATCATCTAAAATTATAACCCACAGATAGCTGAAGGCTGTACTTGAAATCATGTCACTATGTTAAGTATATTGAAACTGCCCTTCTAAACATTTTGGTTGGGTAATAGTGATGAAAAAATTACATCCCTAGTCACGATATAGATGGGAATACTGCTTTACAGAGCATATAGCACACATTGAATTTCAGAAGGCTTTGAGTTATGTTGTCCAGGGCTAATTAGTCTTAAAAAATGTCCTTAATTGAAGGATGGATTTTGGAGATAGCTGCATCCCTACATATAGGATGCAGATGCTTCCTAGTCTGAATCTGAGTCTGGTGGAAGCAGTCATTAAAATATGTTTCTTCTGCAATCTCAGTGCCTGACCTTATGGCCAAGGGTGTAATACATCTCTGGACTTTAATGGCTACCTATCTAGGCTGTAATACATATCTAAGTAGATACTATGCTTCATGATAGGATTAATGTGACTATCTGGTATTACATAAAAGCATACAGAAATCTAAGGGTGCTAACCACCTCCCTAAACTTCAGATGTTTAAGTGAGATACTAAGTCTAGGAATGTAGAATTCCTGACTCCTGCCAGTCATCAGCTGAGAGGCTGACTGGGAGGCAGAAGTTCCATTAAAGAATGACAGGTGACACTTGGTGTTAAAACTCTTATTAAAGGTGATAAAGATATTCTAAATACAGCTTAGGGGCATGTGACATTATGCTGCTTTTGGTGAAACTATCACACA
Source organism: Bucco capensis (assembly GCA_013396975.1). NCBI lineage: Eukaryota > Metazoa > Chordata > Aves > Piciformes > Bucconidae > Bucco > Bucco capensis. The sequence continues at coordinate 112,793 of VWZO01004080.1, read as the reverse complement.
TAAATATATAAATTTGCATATATGTGACAAGTGTAAAATAATTAGGTTGAGAAAAAAAATCTGATATTTTTCATTTTTCTTAAAATGGCTGTCCATGTCACAATATCATACATATTGTAGCTTAAAGAAGCTGATGCTTTTTTCCTCATCATCATATTTCTCTCTCTTGCAAGTTATATTAATTCGTTAATGTTGGTAGTATGTCCCAACTTAAAAAAGAAACAAACAAACAAAAAAACTGGAAACAAAGCCACAAAAGAAAACTTTAGGCAGAAGAAAACTTCAAATAAATTCCAATTGTGTTAAACTGTTTGAAGAAATTCAGCAAAACTAAAACCATTGAATCTGCCTGATGACATGAGTATTTCAACTTTTTCACTTAAAATCTTTCTTACTTTAAAGGTCAAGTGAACAGAAAGAACCAGTGATGCTGACTGTTGTTGATGTTGTAATAGCTTTGATCTCTGCCCTACTATGAGATCCCTCACAGTATAATTAGATGCAATGAAAAGCAATGTCAATATAATTAATATATATTTTAAAAGATCTGTGACTGTTGTATCTGTGACTTTATTTTTAAAATATTTACAATTTTATACCTTTGTTGATTTGATTCTTTCAATATCATACTCAGTTCTGGATTAAATAGGTGTCACTCTCAATGAAGTGAACACATCTGCGTTTAGAACAAATTTGGTCCTCTGTAACAGATTATGGATTAAAAACTACAGTAACATCTAAAGAAATTGAAGGTCTCAGTATTACTTTCTTAGCAAGTTTGAGGAAAATCAGTTATCAAATATTTTACCAGGTGCTTGTTTGTACTTTCAGTGTTTCTTACATATTTTTGGTGTGTCCTATTCAGTATATGTCTTCAAAAAGAGATTCATCACCTTGGTGATCCAAGTTTTGCGTAATTGTCTATGAGCTCTTATAGAGTATCATCCTCACTGTTCAGAAAGTTAGTTATTTTGAGTATTGTACCTCCAAATTATACTCGCATTAGAGGGAGATTGTTTTTATGAGCGGAAGTCAGGATATCACTCATATTAATTGGCTAGGTCATAAAGCTGTGAATTGATGAAACTAACTACTGTTCTAAGGGGAATACTGTGGTAATGGATTTTAAGAAGACATCTGATTCTGGGGATTATATTAGGCAGACTGAATCTTCATTCAGTAGTTGCTCTGAGATTACTGCAGTGCTATGTATTATCCTAACTACGGTACTACTAGCCATTTTCATTGCAGTCTTTGTAGTCTACAAACTCTGGCCACTGTTTCCAAAGCAGATGTAAATCACCAGGCCATATGAGTTATAAATATTAAACAACAAGATTTTCCTTGGCTGTTGTGGCAATTCACCTCTGAAAATGTGTCCATTTTACTTGGGGCGCAGATAAAAATAGGGATATGAGTGCACTACTCAGTATGGAAATAGCTTGCTTCAGATCCCTGAGACCAGTCATTCAGCATTTAGGCTTCTCGGGCAATGCAGGTAAAATACAAGGTGGTTTAAATTTAGACTGACAAGGAGGGTACTATCGAACTCATAAGAAAACAGGTTTCATTAGAAAAGAGCAGGCAATCAAGATCAGTGCTTAAAGCTCTAAAGACTGTTTTTGTATGTAATAGTAATGAGATAGTGTACTTAAAAAGTGTAACAAGGGGTTGAGTACTTAATTATTAGATTAGATTGGAGTTACGTCTTTCAGACATCTTGAACACCTATTACTGATGGGAACCTAGCTTCAGGTAAAGAACATAATTTTTCCCTTTGGACAGATTTATCCAGTAGATAGGGCACTTCCTAAGCAGATGGAAGATATCAGACTTGCCCTTCTTGTGCAAAGGAGAGATCTCTATCCTTCTGGGTCAATTCTCTCAACAGTGCAATGAAAAGAAAACAGTACAGCTTCTGCAAAAGGACAGAGAATATCATCAGGATAGTGTTTAGGCTGGTAAATAAATCATATTGTTAGCTCATGGATGAATTGTTCTATCCTTCTGAGTTAGCTAGTCCACAGCGGGTTTGTGTTGGGTTTTTATGTTTGTTTGTTGTTTTGTGGGTTTTTTTTTTTTCACAAAACCCCTGATGCTAAAGTCCCATGGACCATCTGTCGACTACCCATGACATACCACAATGTCCTGGTCTTTTATCCTGATTATAATACGCAGCAGTTCTCATCCTACCATGGGCACTCAGGATGGAGAATACTCTACTTTGCCCTCAAGTTTTCTGAACACTTGATGATACTACATGAATATGAGAGTTTAAAAGTGGTGCATGGCCCTTTAATTAAAAAAATAACGTTTGTTGAACAAGATTGTTTGTTCTGGGAAAGGAACAGTGAAAAAGTTATTCACTCCCGTTCTCTGTTCCCTTCTTTCCTACTCTCTCTCTCTTTCTTCTTGCTAGAACTCTTCATTGGTGTTCACCTTTTCCTTCAGATAGTCTCTTACCCTGTGGCACTAGATGATTTCAGCTCAGGAACCTATACTCATTTATTTCTGTTTGTTCTTTCCTGGACATTGCAGTGATTACTAATCAGGTGCACTGTTAATTCATTTTCTAAAGAATAACTGTCTTCATTCATAAAGAGCCATCACAATTGACATCAATGACCATAATAGAGAGATAATTGTTCTGAAGTACTAGACCTATTTTTCTCAACTGTGGCTTGCACTATGACAGGAGTAGAAAGCTCCTTCTTGTTCAAGATAATAAAAAAACAGGAAACCACTAAAATAAGCAAGTTAACTTATTAAAATTAGTGTTTCAAATTGAGATTTCTGAAGTTTATGCCACTGTAGAGAAACCTTTATCTTTTCATAGTTGAGTGTATTCAAAGAATCTTGGGGCATACTCTTGATTAATGAAGTAGATGGCATGATGCCTCTTGAGCAGTGGAATAAAGTATTATAGTTTATGTGCTTATACTTTTTATGTACTGGAGTTAACTCTTACTCTTTAACTTTTAACATGCCAATTAAGTATGTGGTTTAAATATCTTAAAGAGCTGCCTTCTACTGCAATCTATTAATTTATCTTCTACTGATGAATGAAACTGTTTAGTAAAAATGCCAGAAAAATCAAAGTTTCAAAACTAATTTGTTTATGGAGCTACTTTAATGGGTCTTTCCCCTCACCAACAATGAAACGTTGGACCTTCAGAGAATACTGTTCTTCTGTAGTATTCCAAAAGCAAAAAACAAAAACAAAAGAAACAAAAAAACTGCACAGAAAAACTGAAAACTGTAAAGTTACAAGGCTCTATTTTCCTATTGTTCAGCTACCTTAAGGTGACCTAAACTCTACTGCCATGACAAAGGAAGCAAACGCAAAACACTTTGTATAAGAACATCTGACTTCCTAGGGCATATGTTAATCGTGCCTGAGGATCCTAGTAGAACCGATTTTACTAGAGGGGTAGCAACTCAATTAGTAGGTACATGTAAAGATGTGCTTCTCTCTCCACCCTCTAAACTCCCCAGATATTTGTGAATTTGTCTGTTTCTATAAAACAAGCATTGACAAACACTATTTATTAACGATGAAATGAGTCTGGACTAGATCTATATCAATGCCTGGCACTTGCAGCTTGTTAGGGACATCTTTAACTAGATGAGGTTGCTCAGAGCCCCATCCAACCTGACTTGGGATGTTTCCAGGGATGGAGCTTCTATCACCTCTCTGGGCAACCTGTTTCAGTGATTTATGACCATCTCATAAAAATTTTCTTCTTTATTTCTAGTCTAAATCTAGAAGGCTGTACAGAAGTCACTGTTTCAAAGACTGAAAATTAAATAGCAGAAATATTATCCTTTGCCCTTCAAGTGTATCTAAGAATTTTCTGAAGAAAACAGTTTTTCATATCTCGTGTATAAGAGAGACGAAAATATACCTGTGGTATAATAGAAACTAGTAGAAGGCTCATCTATCTCTTCATAGAAAATTCAATGGTCTGGAGATGTCATTACAGCACAAGGCAATGTGTTGTTTCTTCAAACAGTTAGTTGTATAAAACTGTCTGTCTCTTCAGCCATTTTATCTTCTCTGTCTCTTTACCCTTGTGGTGTTGTCTTCATTTATCACTGCTTTCTTCATTCCCTGAGACTTCAGGATTTTTCTTTTCACTCACAAAACGTCTTCATCATTTCTGTGTTAGTGTTTAACATCTAGCAATCTTTTTCTTAGCCTCTTTCAGTCATTATAATGAACAGAAACATACTTTAGCTGCACATAGATCAAATCTATTAGAGGTTTGTCGTGGAAGTATTTTGAAAGCCACTGCAGAAACGCTACTAAATGTTGAGGATAGAAAATTCTTAACCTTCACAGAGCCTACCATGTGCACAACTTTTACACTCAGCTCACTTCACTCACTACCAAATTGTACCCTTGTTACATATTTTCGTTTTATTGTCTTTAAGGGCAAAGAATCTATCACCGTAAATCTTAAGTATCTCCAAAAGTACAAGTAAAAATACATAAATATATGCAACAGATGCAGAATTGCCTGTTGGGATGTATGTATTATGCATACAGAACTGTCATAACATCTCTCACACAATCACATTTTTTCCCCTGCTTATAGTCTTTACACCTATCACATTGTGACAATGCACCTAGATGTAAAGTGGATACAAAAATGTAACTAACACTATAAAATATATCTGACATATTTTTAATCCACTTATACAAATATAGAATCAAATAAATCCACTTAGATTTGAAAAAGAAGTAACCACATAAAAGCATTTTCTTTAATTTTTAAACAATTTACTGAAGATAGAACTATGCTTCTCAGGAAACAGTTATCTCCAGGACAAATAAGTAAGCTAAATCTAATCCATATGGTACAATTTTACAATTTTGTTTATTTTTGTTTTAGAGGAGAGAAATTTAGGCTTTATTTTTATCACAATAAATCTAAGTTTGCCAACAACATTGTAGAGTGTCAGATATTGATCTATTTCAAAACCTTAATCTTTTTAGCTGAAATCTAGTAGATTCTTTTAACTCAAGAGCAAATCCTTCTCAATGTGTATTTTTTTCTAATGGAGGAGCAAATTATTTTTGATATTTCCTCTGCTTGGCACTGGTAACCTCTACTCGCCACTGGTTAGGCCATACCTGGAAGTTTCCAAGTCAAAAAGCAAAAACTGCATGTGAATGCAGAATAAAGAAGTATAGTTTGTGAAGGCTGATAAATGGTGAAATGCAATCTCTGAAAGTGTGTGAGGAGTTATGTTTTCCATGGAAATAAAGAGATCAAAGCAAGAACTACACAGTTGTGCACAGGTGTAGAGACAGAAAGTTTAAGAGATCGTAGATTATTAAAGACTTATCATTGGTTTTATGAACCATACTCTTGGATAAAGGTTCTGAATCTCTGCAGAAGCTATTCTGCTCCCAAGATCCTTCAGGTGGCAGTGATTACTCTGTGGTACCAAAATTGCAGTATCTACCCTACAACCTATGGGCAATTTCTTGTCTAAGAAACCATTATATAGTGCTGATCAAGAGATCTATTTTTTTTTTTAAATTTTGAATATGCTCAATATGATCTGTGCATTGCGAAAGCTACAGTGATGACTGGATGTTCTCCACTTCCAGTACTGGATATGGAAGCTTTGTAAGTGTTCACCCTATAAACATTTGGAGCTGAACTTGGAGCAAATATATTAAAAAAAAGAATTGTGCTGAAGTCCTAGCTGCTGGTGTTGGATGTGCCCATTCAGAGACAATACACAGGAAAAGAGAACAAAGTTTCAAGGTAAGTAAGCAGATAACGTGGTAGTANCGTTCGCGAAGCCTAGCCATACATACATTGCTGTACTGAAATTGCCTGTTGACAATGAATTTAATATACTGGAAGTGTCTTTGAGAACATTTCCTTTTTTCTTTAACAGAAATGACCGCAAAGTTAATAATTTACTTTTAAATCCAAACTAAAATGTATTGATTTAGTGATCTTACATAGAGCCTAATGAGTGATACAAGTTTCTTTCGGCTCTGGCAAACTATCACACGAGTAGTCAAAGATTTTTAATGTCTTATCAGTTAAAAGCTTCAATAAAGTCTACTACATTAGGTAGGATATTGCACTTTACTGAGTTAGTGGTAGATGAGCAATAACTAAAATTATTCAATAAGTTCAGGATGTAAATGCATTACTTGTTTTATGACTTTATTTCATTTCACTGTATCAGAAAAAATGACTAAACATGACTTTATCTTGGCAGATTTGTAATGTGTGTCATGAGAGACTTAGATCCTGTCCTCAATAGTTTTATTTTTAATTGTAATTGATTTCTAAAGATATACATGAGTAAAAATATTTTGAGGACAGCTCTGTTAATAACTATACACACACACTGTAATCCTTCTTATTAACAGTATTAATAAAATGTTAACAAAAATGTATCAAGAAATTATAACACTTTTAACAAACCATTTCTATGTAATGTTTCACTTTTTCATTGTATTGCATATATAATAGTGTACTGCATTCAACTTAACTATGTTTAATATTGCATCTCTTCTTCTACCATACATATCTTCCAAAGTATGTGATATGAACCATGACATTACAATCTTAAAGCTGTAACAAGAATGAGTTATGTTTGTACTATTTCCCATTCCTATTATATTCTTTGTCACACAATGAATTAATGTTGTGCCATTCTCTGTTCTCATTACAATCTTTTCCTTATGAATGGGGCATCAGAATTTTAATGTCTTTTGTAATCCCTGAGTTATAGGAGTGTGTTGCACTACTATGACCTTGTTAGTATTTTGCCTGGTGGTTGGCTCGCTGCACACTGCTGCATGTGAGGTTACACTGAGCAGCCAATCAAGTGGTTTTGACAGTGGCTGATTCAAAGTGTTCCACTATCCAGAAGTAAAGCGCAGGGATCTGAATATGTTACTGCTGCTCTCAAAGACACAAGAAACTGCTCATTTCCTTCCCAAGTATGAATCAAATATCAATATTTCAGCTTTGGCAGATCATAAAGCACTTACAAGAATAATAATAAGCAAGTGTATATCCTTTTTGCAAGTCCTTCTGTAATTCCTATGCTTTTATGTTTTCAGGTTTGAGGGCTTTTTTCCAGTTGTGTATTGCAGCATATTAAAAAAAAAACAGTTCAAAAAAGTAAAAAATTCAAAGCTTCTAAATTTCTGTTGTTTTTAAATTGAAAAAGTTGGAAGTTAGAATCTTAACTACTTGCTGGATCTGTTGCGTTGAGCATGTGGATGACAGGTTAGAAAGCTGAATAAAGAAGTGCACATACAATCCCTGATTTTCACTGTTGAAAACCAGAAACAGGGTATACCTACTTTCAATTGTCTGTGCTTACAGCTAGAATTCTGAACATTTCAAGTTATGCATTTAAACACCTTCTTGTCTTTTTAAAAGATCTCGTTTGATATAGGTTTAAATGATTAGTTTAAAAAAAAATTACATTTAAATCATACCATAGGCTGCTATAAGTCAGAATATATTGCAGAAACCTGGAAAAACAGAATATAAATTATGAAAAGGATTTGTGTTTATCAAATATGCTTTTCATGTTAGTTGATTCTTGAAAGCATTTTCCAGCTTACCCAACATGAATTATATACAGATGATAAATAAAACTGGAATTTTTTTTATATTTTCATGTTATCATGTACTAAATACATGTGCATAGCCCTAAGGGGGTGCTATTAAAACTTGTCTTGTGAGAAAAATTCTAACTTGGTTAGGAAAGTGTTAATACTAGCATGTTGAGTACAATGACAAGTAAATTGGCATATGTCAGTCAGTACTATGTTGAAATAATGCCAGTAACTTAGTCTTTTGGGGAGAGTATAATTTTCCATTTAACAGAAAAGTAACTATAAACAACAAATAGTGTTTTACTTAGGTGTTGCTGAAACCTGTAACTACTAAATCACAACCCACATATTCTGAGATACATTGCTTTGGTTAGGAAACTCTACCATTAAGAATTGTGCAAACCCACATTGACCTTATGGAGACCGTGGGAATTAGAACACTCATTGGAGCTTAAGAACTTTGCTATAAGTCTCAGCAAACGGTATTTATCACAGAAAATCCTTTACCTGTTGTCCAGTTTTATTTTCTTTCCTGGAGTCATAGTTGAGTAGTATAAGAAACACTGATCAGCACTGGTTTTCGCACTCAGCTTTTTATGTAATTATTTTTTCTTTGGAACTCATTGCTGTGCATTCTTGGTATCTCACAAATTTATCCTTATGAAGAAATATGTTTACTGTTGGCAAACTGAATGTAGATAAAATTATTCATTTGTCTTGGGCTAGTAGCAATATCATTAACTTTGTCTCTATACAGTCAGGTGTGTGAAGGAAAAGTCAAAATCTGGAACTTGACCAATGACCAATTAGGAATATGGGGACTAGTGGGCAGGGTCATCTTGGCTATTTTTAAAAGATTTGAGGAAAACCACTCCATTGTCAAAATTTAGAGTGTGGGATAGAGAATGCACAAAAGAGCTTCTTTGCAGGAAAGTCTGAATCTTTATCTCTTCTGCACAAGCCTTTGAGAGTAACCTACGAATGGATAAGAACTTCTCTTCCGTGGCTGCCTTGCCATATTGTCTCAGGAAAGTCCATCCAGGAAAACAAACCTACCACTTAGAGTTGGCTTTTCTGGGAAGAAATGGAAGGACTTGTGCTGTGACACACAATCACAAAACAATATTATAGATGTATTGATTTATGCAAGAGTCAAAGGGCAATGGTTCATTTGTTACTAAATTAACATCTTTAAACATACTTAAATATTTTTTTTACTTTATTTGCTTTTTTTGCATATTCAGTAGCTACTTACATTCTAGTCCTTTGCATTTAAATTGGATGTTCCTGTCAGCGTTTAATTACTAACAAACTCAACTGTGTAATAAAGTCAAGTGAGGAATATGTGTAAAGTTTTAGATTTGTCTTTGGAGACTTGACTTAATTTGATTTGGGTAATGTAGTTAATGTAGTTAATGAAGTTCACACAACATGAATTCTATGCCAGAAAAGTGATGTCCACAACTTATGTGAGAATGAAAAATTGTGTATTTTGAACTCTGAAGCAGTCCTTTTACAGGTTAAGGTCACAATTCTGAGGTTTGTTCCTATTGTGTTAAACATATTAAGATAGATGTTTTACAATAGGTACCTTCTAGCAGTTACAATATGAATTCAGTTTCCAAAATTTTTGGTCAATAGATCTAAGACTACTTTCCTTAGAGGAAAACTGTAGGATTTTTAGGAATTTTTAGGAATCATTAGGAATAATTTTTAGGAAAACTGAGGATTTTTCTGTATTAACATGGCCATGAGTTGAGAATCAATATAACATATGTAATAGCTCAAAACCATGTGAAAACAATGGCTAAAACAGAAGTTGAGTATTAAAATGCCAAACGAAAGGCTATTCCTGCATCTTAAAGTCTGTCATTTTCCACAAGGATTTTTATTTACATGATTGATGGCCTTTTTTCACCTACTTGTTTTTCATCTAGTAACCCCTGGCATTTCTGAATTAGAACAGAGAAACCCTGATTTTGCAAGATAGGGGATGAAGCACAAAGGTATGTGTAACCAGGAATTTGTGGACAGAAGTCAGAAAACTGGAATGACTGAAGGAAAAAGACCTAACCCAGGGTGCATAGTGTGACTAAAAAACAGATTTGTTTTCTGTTTTCTATTGCATTCTCTGTCTTTTTACTAACATAGTAAAATAGCTGCATTCAGAAATCAAATTTTTCATTTATCTGAAGGATTTGTGCTTATATGTGCTTACTTCAAGTTACTATCACAAATTGTTTCTGTGAAATATATATTGTCCAAAACTCAAAAAAAACCCAAGGTGGAGAGCAAAAAAAAGCTGTAAGTAGCCTTGGAATTCATGTTAATAAACATAAATATTTGCTGAATTTAAGAAGTTCTTGATAAAGTCCAGCAATAGGTAAGATTTAATTGACGTGACTTTTGGTAAAGCATAAATCTTACCTGTTCCATCTCTTTCTCTCTGATTTAGTCCATTGTATAGCAGCAAAAGACTTTGCAAACTTTGCAAGCCCAAACTGTAAACTTTCAAAGAGCAAAAAATCATAGAAGCTTCTTTTCTACTTTTTAGTCTACTTCAGACAAGAAGGTTTATTAAAAAAATAAGTTCAGTTTTGTTTTGAATGCATATAGAATGTGTTTATGTAGAGCATATAGTATATGAACTATGAATTATATGTGTCTATGTATATATATATTATTCTCATTTTCTTGAGAGTCATCAAGCCTTTCAGGCTTTCTACCTAGTAGTGACTTCCTTTAGCTACAAGTTCTCCCATTTCTGACATGAAAAAAATTGTGTATCAAGTTTCTATAAAGTGATAATTTGTCCAATATTCTCTGAAAGTAAAAATTCTCACAGAAGTAATGACCAAAATGCAGCCACCTCTGGTTAGAAGTACACTAACACTGCATTTCTCAGTGTTTTAGGGTGTGAAGCAAAACAATAGATCTTCTTCAACTGAAATTGTGAGGGGAATTTAGATAAGCAGAAGGTAATTATCCAGGTTAGGATTTGGCCGTAACACAGGAGCTGACACCTCCTATCAAGAGGTATGTAATCACATTGCGTGATTTTCTGCAAGAAACACTACACAGAGCAATGCTAATTTTCAATGCTTTTGCAAACAGAGTTTTGCAATATCTATTATTTTCAAGGCTCCCTGAAAATTCTCCACGCTTGCTTTTAAGACATTTCCCCTAATGCAGAGATTTTTTTAATTTTTTTTTTTTTTTAAAAAAGGACATGTTCTGAAAAGCACTGACAGCCTCTTCAGCAAAAGAGCCAGGATTGTCAGCCATTGATGCAAAAACCTGAATCTGCTTTGACACCCTAGAATAAGCTTCTGGCAATGTTATGTCTTTCTTTTAGATGTTTGGATAAATCACACAGCTCAGAAGCTACATCATACATTATGCTTAAGTTATAAACAAATGCTGCTGAGTTAAGGATATTTCTCAGTCCAATGTACTGAATCTCTAGATGTTACTTGACTGCATCAGTGAAATGTTTGCTCAAGGCTTGGCTGTGTGTTCCAAGCAGTTTATGTAGATCTTCCATGAGACCCAACCAGATGTCTGCTCATTCCNTTGGAAAAGGCACTGATGAGGAGCGTGGATCCTTCCTGGATCTTCGTTCGCGAAGCCTAGCCACGAGCCTTGCTTAAGCATTTACACTTCTTTACCAACATCACAATGTTTGAAGCAGCTGTCAAGCCAGAGGAGAACCACTATAAAAGAGAAGGAGAGAGGATTTGTGTCAATTAGTGGTGCTGTTGTGTCTCTAACCTAAATAATGCTTCTGATCAGGGCAAGTGAGGACTGACTTTCTCAGTGGTGTCCTTGTGTGACACCTGATCACTGTGGGTTCCTCCCTTCATGTGGTTTGTGGTTGCTGGCAACTGACCTGGACTGAAATGGAGGATGTGCTTAGGTATAATGGTACTGTTGAAATATTCACAAGCTTTGTAACAGGCTTACCTTTCTATCTAATGGCTGTTTAACCTTTTCTTCTGCTCATTTGGAGCACTGACTGAATTGTGTGTCTTTCCTCTTGAGTTCTGCATGGCCCAAATCTTCGGTGTCTGTTCCTAGTGGAGAAGAGAATCTTGATGAAGAGGATGCTGCAACACTCTCACACCAAAACCACTGTGAAGGATAAATGCCAGGGCAGCCAACAGACAACATGGGAAAAGATACATGAAATCTATCCTTCTAGACAAGATCTTTCTTCACAGCCTTGAAAAATGTGTACAAGAAAGAAATTCTAGGCACAAAACTACTTTCCCTTCTCAGATATTTTTCTTTCTTTTAGTAGCATGGTGTTTAGTCCCTATAATATTAGTATTTAAAAGTTGGGGGTTTCCATATTTAGTGGAGAGAAGATCCCTGGAATATGGTTCATCTCATTTTGCATATATGGTATCTGCAGTGAATTGAGATTTAGATGTTTTTTTCTGTTCACTATAGAAGGATATCTAGACTAATCTAGTCATGTAGACATTAACTCCTAAATGGTTAAAGTTATACATCATTATACACCATGAAAAGCCCCTGTGGACAGCTGGATTACTATTTTCAATAAAATAAGTATTACAATGCTACCTACACATATATGATGATCAGACTGCTAAAAGAGTTATTCTGGATACAGAGCATCAGTATTTTAAGACCTCCCTGTTCTAAGATGCTGGAATTCAACTTTCCCACTTAAATAAATTCCACCACTGATGCTCCTATCAAATCCATCACAGCTGACATCTAACAGCTACCAAATACCAAACTGTTTAGGAGCTGTGGCCCCACCTGCTGCCAAAAACCATTAGGTATCCAAGTATACATAATACTGTAAACTTAAATAACACAAAACGCACTAACTGCAGTTTATTCCTAAAAAAAAAATGAAAGCATACTTTGGTTCACCAAGTATGTTATTCTGTGACTTGTTCAGGATTTAATATTTCCACTTTGTTGCCAGATGCCCTGCTTTTAGGAGATGGACAGGGGAGGCTGGAAGTGAGGAGAAGAATGAGAATTCCAAATTAGTGAATGATGATGTTCATCTGGCAGACAGCATCCCAACTGTCTAACTTTTAAAAAATCTTTATCGAATGACAGAGTGTACATTTCAAACACAGGAGAGAACATGTTTCTGTCTTGCTATATAGGGTAAGTTTTGCTGAATATCATTTTATGGAAAAGGGGAAGCATAAAAGTTGCTTGTTCTAAATGCAGCTATCTGTATGGGAAGCAGCTAGTTAAAGTCAGAATTCTCCCTCAAGAGTAACGGAAAGAGCTGGAGATGTCCAGAGTGAATCTCCTCAAAAGCTGATTTGTTCTATCTGGTTTAGAAATTTGATTATATTATTGCTCAATATTTAAAGGAGGCCCATGAGAAAAATGGGGACAATCTTTTTTAGCGGGGCCTGTTGCAGTAAGACAAGGGGTAATGATTTTAAACTAAGAAAAGGTAGATTTAGATTAGGAATAAATTCTTTGCAGTGAGGGTGGTGAAACACTGAAACAGGATGCCCAGAGAGATGATGGATGCTTCATCCCTGGAAACATTCAAAATCAGGCTGGGCAAAGCTCTGAGCAACCTGATCTAGCTAAAGATGTCTGTGTAAAAGTAGAGAAACTCGCTTGCTTTATTTAGACTTTTATTTAAACAAACAATAAAAAATTAAAAAAAAAACCACAAAACCAAAGCAAACAAACCAACCAAACTCAAACAAACAAAGAACTGATTCAAATTTGGGGTTTCTAAGAATGCTTTTTATTTGGTTTGATTTGGTTTTTGCTTGGTTTGATTGTAGGAAGAAAGTGGGATGCTAGTCCTAAAATCAGATGTGACATTTACAAGGAGTCATACTGCATCCAGTGAAAGACTCTCACAGAACCAAGTATGAAGAACGATGGAACTACACTGAAACATGTAAAGTATCAACAAACTGAACTGATATTATATAGATCTGTAAAAACATACAAGATAAATGAAGTTCATTTATTAATTCTGAAATGGTGGGCACAGCTGAGATAGACTGCAGTGATTCTTGTAACAAAATAAAATCAAAGGTGTCCCCTCAAGTGGAGAGGTGAAAAGAGAGGATACTGGAGTTACATCGTATGTCAAAACACAGTGCCAATGCCACAGTTTCAGATGGGAAGACTGCTGTGACAGCAACATATTTTGCATAAAGTTATTAGCAACAAATAAATAAATAAAAAGAAATAATGACAATGAACTTCTGTGGCAGAACACCACATAGGAGGAGACAAAGAATGTAAAACTGCTAGCTTAGTTCTTGAGAGACAGTCCATGACATGTATAAGAACATAAAAAGGAGAGGTGAAAACAAACACACACAATATGTTTATAAGTCTCAGGGACTTTCAAAGGCAATACAAAGGGGTTTTAAAGTATATTAAGATCAGAGACACTATAGAGAAAGTAGAGGAATACTTGAGGAGAAGACACATATCCTAAGAGGCTCCTGTGCCTATTCAGGAACACGCAATACTGCAATCAAATAGGGTTAAGGATTTATACAGTCAGATATTCCTGTTAGTACTGACACTGGGACTCTTTACTAATGTTTATAAATTCCAAACATTGTTAAGGTAGAGGCACTGCATGACTTACTACTAAAAAATCGTAAGTGTAATGACTTTTCTTATTATACTGAGAGGTCTCGGACCTCTACACTCAGAAGATCTCTATCATGTGAAAATAAGTTGAACTGTATGTTGATATTTTTTCAGTGTGAACAGGGTTATAAAACATGCTGCTGTTATTTCCACTTCCTCCAGGTGAGATCACTGTTGGCAGCCTGAGCATCTCCTCTGCTCAAGCCTAAAATCAAGCAGGTGAGCTTAAACCTGGAGCAGGCATGGCGAAGCCTTCACACAAGCAGCCACAAGCAGGTTCGCATAGTATGTGGTCACCAAAAGCACAGCTGTGCAACAGAGACCTTGCCTCTCTGCACAAAAAACTTCTCTGGAACAAAACAAAAACCTTTTGGTTGGCACCATTCTCACCTGGGAGACAATAGCTACCAGCTGAGAGGCAAATCCAAAGCCTTCTGCCCTTCTCCAAGACATGTGCCTGCCTGTATCCTAATTTGGAAACAACAGTGGTAGGTTGCTTAAGGTCACATAAGCAGAGTAATCACAGAGAAATATTGTGGTGTTATGGAAATAGTCCAAAGGAAAGAAAAGAGAACAGGAGATTAAATACATGCAAATTTTTATTTCATATTAAAAAAAAGACATAGAAAATATTTTTAGCCAGGACCATCATCATGTGAATTATGAGCTACATGAAAATTATGTGTATGACAACAAATTGATGTCATTTTTTTCTGATATGAAGAAATATCTTATGGAATACTGGTGGATTTTAGGTTCAGTCTTCTATCTAACCTTTACATTAATAATTTGGAAGACATAGTAAATTCATTGGGAGGATTAATGACAAGGACAGAAGAGCAGTAAAAGGCATCCCAGAGAGATTAGGATAGAAAACAGCAAAGTCAGTTACATGCTGAGCTGGTGTGAATTAACACAAACAGAATAATCTGAAATGCCAACACCATACGAAAGGTAGCAACTGAAAGGATTTTATGTGGGGTGAAGAAGCACATTAAATGTGAAATTGAACTGTGATGTGCTGTGATAGCCAAAAAATGCCATCCGTTTTGGAATAAAGCATCTCACTACAAAGTATGAAGATAGTATTCCTTTACGCTAGGGCTCTGGTGTGATCCCATCCACATTACTGCATTCCTTCAAGGGTATCTCATTATCAGAATTACAATTTGGAAAGAGCCAAAGTAATTAGGAAACATGAAATTGTTGACACTGAGTAGTAGGAGTGGAAATTAATAAGCTAAATGTGGACACATAGGCAGCAATATTTAAAAGAACATAACACATTAAAAATGTCCTGGAATTGCCAGGGATGGAAAGAATTGGTGATACAAATACTGGCACAGCTGAGTGAAGGCTGCAGAGAAAAAAATAGAAAATGCAGACGAAGTAACCAGGTATACTTCCTACCAATTGTCTCTATTAGGCTATCTTTCAAGGGAAGCTTTTTTCACTTGGGACATTAAAAAGTGGATTGGACAGAATTCTGTGAGATGTATTGTTTTATATAGCCTAATAAGTGGTTTCTGTCACTAATATGGGCCAAATATATCAAGACTTCATGCAGTTCCTGCTGCTATTAGGAACAGGTATTCAAGCACAGAATGTGACTCTAATTCCATGGTGCTCTTCAGTGAGATGTCTTTGCATTTACCATTTCCTAGAGATCTTTGATCTTTTCAATGGCATGAAACTGGCTATAGGGATCAGCAAATGCAATGTTTCTGACTGACTTGTTAACATGAGATTTCTAGCTGAGAGAGCGGGACTGTGTTTGAGTATGTGCTGTTTCCAATTCATTGGACTTATTAGCAGTTTGTACCCTGTGTTTGGTTAAGGATATTCTCAGATGCTATTCTAAAATGTTATCAGTCCTTTTCTTTACCGTTTTCAATCATTGTGGGTACATACCATGTGCCAAGAATAGGCTGTGAGGTTTAGTTTTCTTGCCTGATAGTTTAATAATTCTCTCTTGAATAGGAGAACTTGCCTTCAGAAAGATTTATCAGGTTAAAAAAAGGGTTTGATTTAATATTTGAAGATGGAGTTAGCCTCCTGCTGTGCTTTAAGCATTTGAAAACCTGCTGCAAAGTGGCATTTCAAAGACAGCTTAATATTAAATTCAGTTTGCAATATTCATATCTAATTGTTGTAAGACCCGTTGTTCTGTTAATAAGTGGCAGAATAACAATGTTATTATGTTTGGCTTTCACATGCATTTTTAGACCTTTGTTAAAGGACATTGTTCTTGCAAAGGCTTTCCTCAAAGCAAAGAAAAACATTTACATATACAGTAGATAAACTCCTACAGCTTCAGAACAGTCTGGGTGTTTATCATCTTGTGCAGAACTGATTTGAGTGTAATTCTGCTCAGTTATTCTCAGAGTACACATTGTATTCGCATTTAAGCATTGGCTAGTTGTGTTATCCAAATCACTGCATTATGAAAATAAAATATCCAAGAACATGAAATGATATGAATAGGAAAATATGCCATTTTTTATGAACAGCATGCAGTCTAGTCCTCTGTGTTTTCTTCTACAGCAGAGGTAATGTAATAAAGAATTTTATATGACTTCAGCACTGATGTTATTGAGTGATTTAAAACCATTTTCCCATTGTAACTCAGCTGTTCTGCATTTTTAGAGATTGTTTTTACCAATATTACTGAAAATATCAAGAGAGCAGTTGCAGAAGTGACACTGGCTACTTGCTTCTGTTGGACAGCTTTTATCTGGCATAAAACTATTAAGCATACAGTCATTATGAATCATTAATAGCCTGACAGCAAAGTTGACTGCAATGGGAAAATCAAGTCAGTTTTATTATTCATTAAGACATTCCTGAAGGAGCTAACTTTTCACAGAAAGAATAGACAATAGAATTATAATATTTCATACTTATGAATGTGGTCATGTGTTAAACTACTTTGCCTTCTTATAATCAGATTTTTTCAGTTACTTATGCTAATCATTTTGGTAACATTTATATTGCATGCATTCTGCTTAATTCAAAATCTGTCTTCCAGGATATCGAAGTAATGTCTGAATTTCTTTATAATAGTTACATTGTACACATCTTCCCACATTAAATTTTAGTTCCTCAAAGGAATTTTATAAACTGAAATTAGGGCAACTATGAATTTAAACCTGGTTTGAAGACAATGTCTCACATTCATCTTCAGACAGGTTTTGCTGTTTCCCAGCAGAAAAAATTGCAGGTTTTGAAATATGTGTAAAGTTGTGATGCAGAACGAGGTCAGGGAAAGGAATATATACTAAAGGCTTGATGTTCACCTTCCAATAGTGACGAAAGCACTAAGACATTTGACCTCTTTTTCCTCTCTCTTTTTTTTTTTCAGTAATTTTTAGCCTCTTTTGATATAGGATAGTGTCAGCAGCTCTCAAGTTAGAGCCAGAGAATTAACCTTGGGCAGAGTGCTGTAGAGAGAGATCAGATTCCAGCTGTTCTTAGGGTAAAATTTGCAAATGTTTCCCTGACATTTGTGAACTCAGCCTAACATTTAGATATGGTTTAGACACAGGTCCATGAACATGGTGTGTGGGGTTGGCTCAGACCTTAATTTTCTGTATGACAGAGTGAAATGTCCTCCTGGCTTCTCTGTATTTAAGCCATGCACCCATTTAGAATCCCCATCTCTTCATTTTGCTGTCTTCAGAATAGGAATTCCAATACTTCATAAGGAAAGAATAAACTGCTTTGATAATTTTGGTTATAAATACAGAAATGTGTTTTCTGTGCTCACAAAGAAAGCAACACTGAACTTTGTGGATCAGATTCCCCTATACCCATGCACACGGAACAGTGTTTTACTTCCACCTTTTCATTTGGTCCAGTTTCTGAACTTGTCTGGGAAGATGAGCTTGTATGGCTATGCAGAAAAACTTACTTAAAAGGAGTAAGCAAATTCAAAGATACTCTGTATTAGATATTAGCATCACAGCCTCAGAAATACAGTGTTATCACTGAACTCCTTAGATTGTTCAAGACTGGCATTTTAAGATGAGACTTATATGAAAACAAGGTGATTCAAAACATCACCTGATATAAAGGTGGATTCAAATCAATCAAGACTACCATATCTAGAGCTGTAAGTGCTGAATATCTGCTTGCAAATTTTGATTAAAAAAGCTGTTATAAAATAGCGTTTTAGTATTAATCTGGTCCACATCATGTTTCCTTCTCACACATAGAGACAGTGCTATTCACAAGCCAAAAAGACAGCACCAAAATTAGAGAAGTGATACCAAAAGAGTGCTACAGAAAACATGCTGAGAATAATCTGTCTTCAAGTAGATTCTGGCTCCTACAATCTCTTCTGTTACCTCAGTTCATAATGTCTGATGCAGAAAACTAAATCTTTATTGGTAAAGGCTGTTTGGTATGAGGGACATCTCTAAATGAAATGTCTTCTTTTCACCCACCTTATACCAGGGTGCCCATGTACACAATTTGATTCCTTCTTTCATCTCAGACTTCCTTGTCTTTTATCTCTATCTCCAGAGTAGCTCTGATCACTGACAGCTCCTCCTTCAGCTGTTCCCCTTCCTGCTTTCATTAAATGTTATTGTATTGTTCTGTATGGATATTATAATTATAGTAACATACTGATTAAGAACTTCAGACAGGGATGTGCACTTCAGTGCACTACAGACTACATATCAAAATGGCACAAAAATTCTGGACCCATCAAATAGTGCTTGCAAGATATAGATGGATCATGGGCAGATACAGACAGATAGGGGAATACAAGGAAACTGTAAAACCATATTCATAAGTATGATAAACTATTTTCTTGAAAACATAGCACGGTGCAAATTGGCACCTCTGGTCAATCTCTGAGAATTAAATGAAAGAGGAAATTGTGCAGGGTTTTGGAGATTTAAAAAAACCAAACAACCAAAAATAAACATTTGTTGAAAGAGAGGAAGGAGCCATTGAAGTATTCCAAGAGATGGCCAAAATGGTGAGCTAGGTAAATGATGCACTTTGGAGGGTTACAAACAGGCCAGGAAAGCATTTGTCAAGATGAAAATAAAAGACTTTTGACTTTGTGAGTGTTAAGACAATGAGCACCAACAAAAAATACCTGGCTATGTGAGAGGCGGGAAAATCTATATGTAGAGATATTATGCAATAAAAAACTGCTAGACTTGTTGAAGATATTTCTAGAAGGTTAATGATAGCTTAGTCATCAGTGACATTGGGATTATGGGCCTGAGTGACAGGTAGGATGCTAGTATTCTTCACAGTGATTAGAAAGCAGATAAAAAGGGAGGGATTGCAAGGGAAGAATATCAGTGCTATTTCAACCATGTCCTGTCACTGTTCCCTGTGCTTAGGTGAAGAGGTCTTTCTGCCTCTTACTACTTCAATGTACCTCTGACAGCTCATCTAGGTTTTTCCATTTAAACACTGGCTTTATTTCTTGCATCTGCATTTTTTAAATAGTGGCCCACCCCTCTCACTCCTTTCCCATATCCCTCTCAGAAAGCTGTTTAAGTTCCTGACCCCTCAGCTTCTCTCTCCACAGGCACTTCAAGCCCATTTGTTCTTTTCTCACTGTGTCCTCTCAAAAAACTGTAAAAACAAAAAATCACTTTTTCAGTTATTTACTCCAGTATATATGACAACTGTTTTTAGCAAAGTTCCACCCATACCTTAACACGGAAGTACCTTGAAAACTGGTAGGTTTGAGACACAAATGTAGGGACATGATATATACTAATCTGTGGAGCAGAATGTAAAACCTGAGAACAAAATCACCACTTTATTGCTGATGCCATCCAAAGAAACTATAAATCTGAATTTTATATCAGCAACACATAAGTAAAACCCGGCCTGTATTTCTTTTTAACATACCTTCATTCTAATCATTCCTTACACTAACTGCAAGTGTCTTAAACTTGACAGCTACTTTAGCATCAGACAACAATAGAATATTTCATTTCTGTAAGTTTACTTATCTTGTTAAAATTCATATTTGCTTGTAAAATACTGAGAAAGGCTTTTAATCATTTGCTGTCAACATGCCAAGCAGGTTTTTACATCAAGAAAAGGTAAAGTCAAATAATTCTTTTTAAGTATTTAAAAAAATATATGTAAGATATATTTTCATACAGGTCAGAAAAGCAGTAAAACATACAGTTTCTAAAAGAGAGGGAAGAATGAAAAATAAAGATTGGGCTTGCAGCTCTGTGGGATTTTGCTCCACGCAGTGTGTGTGGGGGTGGAGGGGGGGTTGGGGTTAAGCAAAGCAGACAGGAAGATTTTCAGGCTCAGGAGAAGAGAAGAACCTGGAAGGAGGAGCTGCATGAGATCAGCTCCTGCAGGAATCACATCAGAGAGAATGCAAGCAGGATGGAAATGGGAACTACCATATGCTGCCACGCACAAACAAAGATGAAAAGTTTGTGAAGGGCTGGGGAGGATGCTGAAGGAGGGGGAGTTAAAAACAATGAGTTGAAACATAGTTTTCTCTGTTGGCAAAACAATCTTCTCCATAGTGTCCTCTCACATCCTCAGCTGTTTCTTCACTAGCACTCCACTGGCATTGCTCTAAGAGCTGTATGGAAAAAAGCAGCAAAACTATTTTGCGGCACCGTTATTATTAATAATAATAATATGCTATCCATTTGTATTTATAGGCCATCCATGCCCAGGAGCCTCTGGGCATATAACAAAATATAACTAAAACACAGCTTAGTTTTAAAAAAGGCAACATGGCCCAATTAATTCCCCAATTAATTAATTTATTCTACATAGCTTTGAATTTTGGTCTAAGGATTTTATGTAGGACATTAAAAAAAAAAAAAAAGAAGAGTTCTACTGACAAGACAGGTAATTATTTTATTCAATGATTTTTCTCAATGCAAATCTATTAATATCTGGATCACTAGTGGGGGCCAAATTCTGCCCCGAGGTAAATCCAGCACTATTTCACTGACTTCAAGGGAATTACTCTTTTACTGGGATCAGAACTGGGCTGTTAAATTATAAGTGCCCAGTTATTCATAGAACTGAACTAAATTCATTTTCTCTCTCTTTTTTTTTTCTTTTCTTAAAATATAGAAGTTAGGTCTAAATCACAAAACCAAATATGAAGTATGTAAGATGATATGGGTATCTAAAAAAAAAGGAGAAATAATCTTCCTCCCAACTCCTTGTGAAGCATCCATCAGCCCCATCTGTGTCCACACAGTTCTGTGAAAACACAGCCAGGGCTTGACAAAACCCCAAATACGGTTCACATTTTCAGAAAACAAATGGCATATGAAAGGTAAGAGGACAAAGGAAAGGCAAACATTCTAATATTTAATGTGCAACATTGCACATCTTCTCCTTCCAAACCCAAAGATTCCTGGACATTTGTTACAAATACATCATTAAGAATCACAGGAAAAGTTACTGGGTGCTTTGATCAGCCTTTGGATTCTCTGCAGAGGAAAAGCATATAGGTTTGGGGATCAATATGTCCATATACTGTAAGCTGGGTGGTGTCCTCATTCCTGTATTGAGAGGGAAAAGGTGGAGAAGGAGAACTGATCTTGCCTCTCTTCTCAGAGGGGAATTCACACCCATATGCTTTCATGTGCCTTGTTATGTTCAAATAAGGCCTCATTATTAGGTAGCAACAATATTATCTATTTGCTGTAATTTACTTCCTTGGTTTGAACATGAATCACTGACTTGCATAGACAAATGCTGATAGCCAAACAACAGACCGAAAGAGAATTTGTGCCCCATATATGGTAGTAAGTGATACACGTTGATAGCATCCTTGAGACAATGGGCATGAAAAGTTTTTCTGTTGCACAGAGAAACTTTGTGCCATGAGGTATTACCAGGTAGTCCTGGTTTTCTGTCACACAAAGTGAAACATCTGTGGCACATTTTTTGCTTTAGCAATAAGAGAAGACCCTTTTTTCATTCCTAACATGCTTCTTTTTTTCCCTTTCCATCCTTCTGCACGTCTTCTTAATACAAATAGCAAAAATAGTCTACAGGCCCCCCAAATTCAAATTGGAGCATAATACCACACTGAGAGGAAATGTGATTTAATAACTTGTTAACTTGGGAGTAGAGAAATTCATTTTCCAGCATTATTTTAGAGTGCTCAGGTGACCTTGAACAAATCCCTCTATCCCTCTCTTTGCCTATATTCCCCATTTATATAACAAAGGCAATGATTTGTCTTTACTTGTAGCTGTAAGGATAACTACAAAGAAATTATAAGGGAAAGTCCTGCTTAACAAACTTAATTTCCTTTTATGACAAGATTACCTACCTGGCTGACCAGGGGAAACCAGTGGATGTAATGTTTTTTTTATTTCAGTAGAGCTTTTTATACTGTCTCCCACAGTATCCATCTGGACAGAATGTCCAGCATAGAGCTAGAAAAATACATCATGAGATGGGTGAACAGCTGGCTAATGGGTCAGGTTCAGAAGGTTATAGTAAATGAGGTTACATCAGGCTGGTGACCAGTTACTTGTGGGATTGTACAGGGATCAATCTTAGGGCCAGGGCGCTTCAACATCTTCATAAATTACTTGGGTGCAGGAATGGAAGGTATACTAAGTAAGTTTGCTGATGACACCAAATTGGGAGGAGCTGTTGACTCCCTTGAAGGCAGAGAGATCTGGACAGCCTAGAGGTCTGGGCAATCACCAACTATATGAAGTTTAACAAGAGCAAGTTGTGTATCTTGCGCCTGGGATGGGGCCACCCTGGATGTACATACAGACTGGGGAGTGAGAGGCTGGAGAGCAGCCCCACAGAAAAGGGTCTGGAGGTTCTGGTTGATGGCAAGTTGAACATAAGTCAGCAGTGTGCCCTGGCAGCCAAAAGGGCCCACTGTGTCCTGGGGTGCATCAAACACTGCGTTGCTAGCTGATGGAGAGAGATAATAGTCCCACTCTACTCGGTGCTGGTGCAGCCACACCACAAGCATTATGTGCTGTTTCGGCACCACAATACAAGAAGGATATCAAGTTGTTGAGAGCTTCCAGAAGGCCACAAAGAAGGGTCTAGAAGGGAATGGTCTAGAGGGAAAGGGTCTAGGTGAAGGGTCTAGAGTGGAAGCCATACGAGGAATAGGCAGATATGTTTATTTTCCAGCTCGGAGAAGAGGAGACTGAGAAGAGACCTCATCGTGGTCTATAACTTCCTCATGAGGGTAAGCAGAGGGGCAGGAGTTGATCTCTTCCCTCTGGTGACCAGTGATAGGACTCAAAGGAATGGCATGAAGCTCTGCCAGGGTAGGTTTACCTTGGATATTAGGAAAAAGTTCTTCACCTAGAGGGTGAATCACCCGAACTACAACTCTATAGAATGGAAACTATAATCAAAACAAAATAGCAGTTCCAAAACCTCATTAGCAAGGAGTCCAGTCATTATTTAACTATAAAACAGGACAGGAGAACCCCTGTTCAGCCCATTGGGGACTGAATACAATCTGTAAGTGCATCACTTTGGAAAATTGCTGTCTACTAATGTGTGTCCATCAAAACTATATGAAGGGCAGGGAAAAGCCACACTTGAAGTAAATAATACTGAATAAATATGAAGAGAAAAACCTATTGTGTAAGTAAATGTAGAAATCTCAGATAAACACACAGGGTGTGCCACAATTACTACACAAAGCTTCCAATCCAAATAATGTGTTATGTTGCTTGGGGATTGTGAGACCTGCTAGGATGCATATTTTGCCAATTATTTTTATGGGAAAGATCATAATGATATTGTATTGCACAGAATTTATGCTGAACTCACTCTGGAATTTGCATTGTGACATTCTAAATCTTATTTGACACTTGTGGTATGGAATTTAATGTCTCTTAGCTTTTAAATTTAGTTTTTGTAATAGTCACTTTGTGAAACCTCTGCTACACATCTAGTTAAACTAGTTCCTTAAGCATAGGGGAGTTAACACTGTGATTTTCAAGAAGAAATTCTATGCATTCCAAAATGAGTCTTGTGTGTATGCTACAGAATTGTTTTGCAAAATGATACTGTAAATGTACACTGAAATTGAAGATATTTTCCTACCCCAGAGACTAATGAATATGCTATTTCTGTAGTTGTTTTACTGTTTACTGAGGCACAGGTAAATGCCCTGACTGGTTACTAGGATGTCTGTAAGCAATTAGTTAGGGTCTCAAATAGAAAGCTTTAGTATCACAATCCAGTTTTTTTCATTTCCACTAACATTCCCTTCAGTTGCTCATCATGAAGAATTGTGTCTAAGAACAGATACAGGTCTGGGCTTCCTGCCAAGGGTTTTGGGCTCTTAACAGATTTTTTTCCCAGTGGGGTCAACTCACTTTCTGCTTGAGATATCCACTTTTGTCTGTATTTCCTGAATCAAGTCACTTAAATGTCTAACTCCTATACATCTTGAGTTCTGAAGAAAAGAGTTATATTGGGAATATTATCACCGTTTGTTATCACCAATTATCAACCATAGTCAAATACAATGTTGAACACTTTTAAATCATTCTCTAAATGCTTTTCTCAAAATACCAAATTGTTGCTGCAATTGCTTGTCAGTCACTGCCCAGTCTCACACAATGAATGAAGAGATTTGAGACACAAGTGAGCCATATAACCTAATGGGCTGGCTTCTTATTTCAAGGAACTTTTTTCAAGTAACTTTTCATACAGGAATTCAGACATGGATCAACCCATGTTCTCCTGCCTGACCAGCCCCTGATATGCCACAAGTGATCAGACAGGTGGGCTGTGGCAAACCTGGTCATGGTAGGCACCACTGACCTTGCCCTTGGGTTTCAGTGTTCATAACATCCACACATACAACAAGAGTGATGTAATTTAGAACTTGCATGTATTTAAAGTAGGTAATTGGGAGATGTATTCAGAGCTGAACTTGGCATGTTTTGTTCTTGACTGAACTCAGATTTGATTTTTTTGGCACCTAAAAGCTTCACACATCTTTCCAAAATTTCTCTTCAGTACAGTCTTGGAAAGTAGAAGTGAAACTGGTAGAGTACTCTGTATCATCATTGACAAATATGAGAGGAAATATTTTATTTCCTAACGACAGATGCAAATGATGCCTTTTCAATTCCTCAGGGTATCCCTTAATTTGGCTACTGCTTGGAAAGGATATGGTCTTCTGCACTTTCTGTGTCATGTCTGCCAAATTTGTGTGGATGATCTCTAATTTAAGACATCTAAGATTTCTCTGGTCATGTATGTTTATGCTCCTGAATAGATACTCCAATGTCATCCACAGGAAAGACTATTCTAAAACTTGAGCTTTCTATGCATAAAGTACTATAGTTAGAGTGTGCCTAAACATAGGGACACCAACTTTTTCTGTATGCACTGCAAAATTTACCTCTGATTAAGAATTTGAACCCCTGGTGGATTATTTTATCCCAACAAACCATTGTAAGGACAAAACTCAGAAGCCAAAAGGAGCAGCAATTACAAAACCCGAGTTCTGAATACAGATACCTATCTGTAAAACTTTGTTCCTACTTTGGAAAATCATGATGAAAGTACTTAAAAACTGTTGAATGTGTAACTTTATAGAAAAATATTAATAATATAGTGAAAATTTTCTGGATCAAACAGTTATGTATTATTCCCCCAAATGTACTCTCTAATGTATTACCCAATAAACCAGGAACTAGGCAAAGTTCATAATAAAGGTGACTTCTCTTGAAAGTGAAATGTATTGTCCGTGCAAATATGTGGATTTAGAACCTGAAGAACAGGTTTTCTTTCTTTCATTTGTAGATAGCAATAAAAGAACTAGTTCATCTTTAATTTTTGAAAGATGAAAAACAAACCATGACAACCACTCACAGTACATAAATAGAACATCAATGATAAATTATAAAACAGATAATTTCCCTTAGTGAATAATGAACAACAAATACTGAAAAATTAACCATTTCATTTTATGTTGATAGAAAACTTAAGAGCATACCAAACTAAGTTTCCATGTTTGAACAGCAGAAAATGAATGACAGTTTCAGTCTCCAAAATAATAATGAGTTCTGGGTTAATCTGCAGTGTACTTTGCTACTGAAATTCAAGAAACATATATCGCACTGAATATTCTAGTAATGTTTCTGAACTGATTGGACTGGGAGTCTTCCTGCTTCTAGAGATGTTAGCTGTATTCTTTTAAAAGTATACATTTAATGAAAATTCAAACATATATTGCATCATTTAGTTTAAAGCATGAATAATATTTTTATATGAAGAAAAAGCTAGGGAAACTGAGGAAATGTGTCACTACAAATATGTCTATGTGTCTGTATGCCATGAGGCTGTGTATAATTTAGGTGTGTATACCTCAGATATTTTCGTGTTTACGGCACATGTGCCAGCTATATTGAAAGAATTTGCACCTCAAATATATTTTTCTTTGCTGATCTGCAGGTTATGTTTCAGTTTTGCAGTCAACACACTGCTTTTCAACAGTATGATTTCAGTCCCTGAAGCTTCCCTCAGTTTTGTCTCTGTACATACTGTGATGGTTCTGTTAAGCGATATAACCTGATGATATGTGGCCTATGCTCAGAAAGTGTATATCCATATCCATATCCATTCCATGACAAAACTTCGCTCCGTGAAGGACACAATTTCTGTAATACATATATACATATACATGAATAATGTATTTCTACACTTAATTTACTACTTCGCATATTCCTGTTTAGGTGTGTTTGAAGAAAAAGGGCCCAAAAATCTCTTCCTCTCTCAGAGAGGACAATAATTTCAGAAGAGGAAGGAGAGGTACACAACCTGGTGGACAGTCTCGTGCCATTTTTTGTCAAAACTCCTTTTACTTTTCCTGTTGAGGCCTCTGACCTCCATCACGACACTCCAGCATCTGACTATATCTAGAAGCTGTGGAAGTTTGGTGTTTCATAAACCTTTCATGTTTCACAATGCCTAAGAGACATTGCAAAGTTTTTGAACATATATTAGGGGGTCAGCTAAAACCACACTGATCACTGACAAAGTGCCTCAGAGTTTTCAGCGGAAGGATTGAAGCAGTTATCTTAAAATTGTTTACTTTTCCCTCTATTTTCAAAAATAGCATTTAGTTTTCATGATTGTTATCAGAGGCTAAAAAATTAAGCAAATTAAACACATTTCTTAGAGCTGGCCACTTCATTATTTATAAACTTTATCTGTGAATAAAATTATTAACATTACCTGATACTAAGTGGCCTAGATCCTTGAAGTTCTCTCTTAAATAAAGTAGACCTCGAAAACCCATGGGCATTTAAATATCCATACTATGAGTGCAGGCTGAACTGAAATTCTGCTTTCAACTCCATGCAGTTTTTCTGCTCCATCTTTTTTCTAAAAAGAGCCCAGCTCCCTGGTAGCTATCTTATCACTATCAGTCTTATGCTGTTTCTCTCCCTCCAGCCCAGATGTACTTTTCTTGTCTTCAGAAATACGCTATGAACAAAAATACTCCCTCAGATTCCTGTGGTTCAAGCCACCAACAATTTAAAATCATCTAAATTGAGCAACTTAAGTTTTACCTGCAATGGAAACTCACCCAACAGTGGTTCCCACTGAGGTTAAGGGCTTTGATTGCATCAGTATTGTCCTCCTGGTGCAGTTTGGAGGTGGATCACCTAAATTCCCTCAGTTACTGTGCTTGGGTCTATTCACATCATGGAGTGATGTGAAGAAGAATGATTCTTTTCCAGATTAAGTCAAGACCAAAATAGAATATTTTGAGCTTCAAACAATAAAACTAGCCCTGATGTACTTATCCAGCCCCACTGTGCCAAATCCCTGCCCAAAACAGACATAGCCAAATAAAGTTTTGACATGTTTCATCTGATGTCAGTCTCATGTCTGTTAAAACAAATAAGTGGGGGTTTTTAAGAAATTAGGATAGATTTTAAAATTTTCTGGCTAGTTATATGAAATAAATTTGCTTTGGAGCTCTTAAAAATGACAGAATTGCTTGAAAACACAGATGCTGCATTGAGAACACTGGTTTTTACATCACGTAAACTGGAAATTGCTTATACACCTTCTTAAGGAATCATACAAATCCATTTAATGTATATAGATGAGTCCTTCTAAAGGATAGGGGAAATTTTCACTTGCTCCACTTCATAATATTTTCCTGTTAATGTGTGTTCATTTCTTTCCTCCATCAGACTGCCTTAGGCATACTGTCATGAAGACCTGTTCCCTAACACACATGCAGAGTCACTCACATATATCTCTCTGTAGTGGATGGAGTTTTTTCATATTCACTTGTAGCATGCAACCACTCACAGCACTGAAAATGCAGTGCTTTAAAGATCCTCAGAGTGGAGCTCAACCACAGTCTACCAGAAACGTAGGATCAGGCACCAGCACCTTGGTACAAGGTCACTCCATTCCCTCGCTCTGTTTTTCTCTTTCTGTTTTATCCCAATGGGAATTCAACAATACAATCTTGAGTGGAGTCTTCAGACTATACTATTAGCTTATTGAGTAACTGCACCTGCTTTTAAATTTTAATGATGCATTTTTAATATGATAAATGTATTATACTTCAATGGTTTTATATGCAGGTCGAATAAACTATGAGTTTTGTTACTCTTCAAATACTACTTTCCAAAGAATAGCCTTATAATTGTATAGCTTATGGAGTTGCACGTGTTCACTAGTCGTCTGAAAATGACTGTGGTTCTGTACCAGTGAACACAAGCTACTTTTGAGTGTAAATGAGTAGTTAATTTTTTTGGTAACTTGAGAACAATATTACCTAGCATAAGACTTATAAAGTATTTTGTCTATATGGCTCCTGGGGAAGGGAGAGGAGGTTTTTCTGTTGGTTGGTTACAGCAGGGTTCAGTAAAAAAAGTTTCCAATATTTTGTTTGAACTGAGTTGCTGGAATATGTTAGCAACATGTGTAAGGTTTTCTAATAGTAGCCATATACTAAAGGAAGAGATTGAAAACAATAATAAATAATAATTACTGATTTTACAAAGAGAAGTAGGTGACTCTAGTGAATAATAAGAATTCTGCCTTTTAGTATGACTACCAAAGGTACTTGATTGCCAAAATACTGAGGTGCAAGATACAAATATGGGATTTTACTCAGGAAATCCACATATAAAAGCCAAAACATTTGTATGCTATTAGTTTTATTTCACTGCTTCAAGTAAAGTTATTTGACTTAGGAAATATTCTCAAACAATTGTTACTGAATGACTTATTTACTACAGATTAAACACACTTCAGCACAATTTTCCCAACCCTACCTTGTCAGATTCACTAGTGTTCACCTAGAAAACTTCTGCATGGTCAAATTAGCTGTTTGGACTTTCTGCTCATTCTCAATTGTTGATTTGCTTTTAAGACTTTTAATAAATGTGCCACAGGGATAAAAGTGATTAATTCTGGACGCTTATTTTCATTGAATTAAACTGAGACCAGAAGCTCAATCTTGTTTTAGTATAATGAGTTCTAGTTGCTGTGTTTTGGTAAGTTTTAATAAGATTAATTATCCTTTGCCTAGACTGATTCTTTCCTTCATTCCAGTGGCTAACAAAGAATGGACAGTCTCTGAATTACCTGAGCAAGAGATAATATCTAGTGTAGGAATGTTATCCAGCTGGCAAAGAACTAATGTTACTGGTTTACACCAGCCTCCAGGCAGAAATGGAGTCAAACATCTGTCACATTGAAGCAATTTTCATCGGGTTAATGGGCTGTTGGCTCTATATGCTGACTAGTGTAACCACAGCTTGCTCTAAAGTATTTCAGACCACTGCAATGTAATTTTCAGAATAAAAAGGTCTTAACCAAGTCTTAGTTGTTACCCTTTCTCTATTCTCTATCAGTAATGGATGCAATGGAAAATACTTCAGCTTTGGTAGGANCCTTCCCTTCCTGCATCTTCCCGCACCTTCCCGCACCTTCCCTTTCTGCACCTTCCCACACCTTCCCTTCCTGCACCTTCCCGCACCTTCCCACACCTTCCCACACCTTCCCTTTCTGCACCTTCTCGCAGCTTCCCACAGCTTCCCTTCTATCTCCTACCTGCCCCATCTCTGCTCTATTTCCTTTTCCATAGGGTTAATTTTCCTCAAGTTCAACAATCTGAACTGGATCACCAAAGTGTCAAGTAAATAGTGAGGCGGGGGGAAGCAGAACAGAATAAAAGGCAGAAAGCAGGAACAGGGTATGTCTCCTTGCCATGCTCACCTTCAGAACAATCTAGCAATCAAATCAGCTTAGTTGTACTGCAAAACTACCAGCTAAGATAGTTTTTTTCATTCAGCCAGAAAGGCCATTTCAGAACAACCACAGAACAACAGTGAAGAGGAGCTGAATCTGAAACCTTGGGAGTGCAGTTGTTCAGAGAAATGAGATGCAACTAGATGTATTAGAGCTCTGTAATCATTTTGTAAGAACACTCTTAGTTTGAAATCATTCCCACCCAATTCTGAGAGATACTGCTTTCTACTAGCAAAATCTGGTCTGAGCCGAACTGCCAGAGAAATGACAGAACCACCCCTAAACATTTTCTGAGAAGGAACTTTTTTTCCCCAGTGGTATTTTGTCTGGGCATTTCCCTGACAGAATTTACCAGGATGACAAAAGTGATCATTTGTTTCTCCAAGCCTCTCCCAGTAAAAATGTTTATTCACTGCAGACAGTGTTTATTGTGTCAGAGAAACAGGAAATGCAGACTTCTTATCTCAAGATTGCATATTTTAACTCAAGTGTGCTTTCTCAAAGTCTGTGATTTCTGCAACACACAGGATACTGAGAAATCCCACTGCTTGGGTTCCAGTAGAAATATACTAAAACTTAAAGAATTTGATACAAAATTGCATCCTTTTCTTAAATACATGGTGACATTTGTTATTTATTTAATGCTTTTAACAGCAATATCCATGGTAATATAAAACCAAAAAGTTATTGTCTTTTAAGTCCTTTAAGAAGATTGAAGTTTCTGTTGGTTTCTGTGATACATTCATGGACATAAGTATGTGATTACTTATTTTCAATACAAGGAAAAAGATGTGGTTTTATTAAAGCATCGATAAGAACAAATAACCTTGTAGTACTGAATGCATATGTAAAATATAAGATGTTCACAAACAATATAATAAGTACGTTTAAACGTCTACTTTTTCTTATAAGACTTCTCTGAAGTCAGACTGGGGTTTTAATATGCTGCAGAACTTAAAATGTGCCTGATGATGTTGTAATAAGAACAAATGAGAACAAGAGTAAGAGTCATGTAACAAGATATGCTAGGTATTGTTTGAAGCACAAACATTGTTAAAATGCTTTGTTTACAAATCGTTGTTTAAAAATAATATAAAATAGATAGTGCAAGAATTAGAAATAGTTTATTTAAGAGCTAAGTTGGACAACAAATTGTTTTCCCAAGAAAAAAATACTACTCATACTACTACTACATTCTTGGTTTTCTTTCTATTTACCTATTCTGACTAGAATTTAGTGCTAAAGTAATTCTTTAGTGCTACAGAAACTTCTCAGGAGCATTCAAATCAAGAAAAATTTATCCAGAAATTAGAAAAACAATGGAGTTGCTTCAATTTGTGGAGTAATTTATAGCTGAAAAATAAAACATACTTTTTAAAATCTAAGACCTTAAGTGTTTGCTACTAGTAAAAGAAAGTGGGATACAGTATATTCAGTCCTGCCATGAAGACAGTCTTTATCATCATTCTCTGTAGAGCAACAAGAATTAGGGAACAGACAAGCTAAACAGGGCTGCCACCTCCCTATCAAAACCTGTCAAACCAAAATACTATTACTTTTGGGATGTCAGTGTCTTACTAAACTACTTGGCATTAATTGACAACTTCTCCTGCAGCTTAAGAGACTTAATTGCAAAGTTAACACAACCCCATAGTTTGAAGCAGCAGAGCCCAAGTGTCAAAGTTGGCAGTTTTAAAAATTTGTTAGCCTAGTAGAAGACAAAATGCAGAAGGTGAAAAGTTCTCCCTGTCAGAGATGACTATACACAGGCTTGATTGAAAGTCTGTCCTGATCTCTGTTGTAACCAACAAACATGGCCCATATTTTGCCACTGGCTATGTGGGGAAATATAGTGAGGAGACTGCAGAGAAGAGGTCTGTGGTTATGGCTGATAGTTTTCTAAGGACCATTTGAGTCCTGCATCAAATCTCACATGTTAAAATAGTTCCTGTTTCAAGGAACAGGACAACATTTGCTGCCAGAGCAAACACCAAAGAAGAAAGCTTATTGGGGTGTGTGATAAGCTCTTTGTCAGAAAGATTGTTCTTTGAAACATTCACAGCCTGATTGGGACCTTGTTTTTCTCTCCAGTGCAAAAACTGCAACTGTACTCATATGATTTTTATTATGATGATGTTTCACACTTCACTGCTCATGAGAATTTAATGTATCCCAACAGAGGATCAGGGGAGTTTGAAAGAAACTTGGTCAATCATTTCAAAGCTTCTGGGTTTTTTTGATTCACCAAACTGACACATTTCACTGTTTTTTGCTCAACTCTTATGTTCAAGAATGTTGGTTGACCTCAAATTCTGGAGCTATTTTAATCTCTAAATCACCTCATAATAGGTCAAATGAAAGCTGATGGCCTATGCAACTTTAAACAGTCATACGCGACAGTTAAATTAATTTTTCTTATTATTTGTGCAATTTATTTTTTTACGATTTCAGAGAAAAACTATGTCATGACACAGAGGCTATGCAGCAAGATTTACTGGAACTAAAGATGTGTATGAAAATACAATAATTTTATTACAAATAATCTATTAAGAAAAGACTAGACAGTAAAAAATTTAGTCTCATGCCTGTGAACTTAAATCATAGAGATATAAACAAATAGATTCCTAAGAGCTACGTATTAACTAGCATTTATTAACAGTTCATGCAGAATTGTAGTTAAGTGTAATGCAATCCTAATAGAGGAATGTGAGATTGTTTTAGAGGGAACCTTTTCTGTCAGGCATGATCATGGAAAGCAACTTATTCTTGAGACTGCTACCTTCATCAATAATATGTTATGCATAGTCTTTAGACAAAGTTAGTGAAGTCCAAAAGATAATGAGATTAACAGAAAAATATATAACAGATGTTTTGTATAATGTCTAATGTGACGTATAAGTAACTTCAATAAGGCTTTTTAAAACTGTAGTCCCCTAAAATGGTCCATTGAATGTATGGGAGCCTTAGCTAGCAAATTAAAGCCAGCACATGAAATGATAGGCTTGTTTTCTGTAATTACTGTTCACAGGCGTTTTAGAAATAGTTTGTGGAGAAACCCCAGGGATCTGTGCAGCATAGATTGCAAACCACTGAATTAAACAGCCAGGACTGGTGGAGGAGTTAGCCAATGGACTAAATGGGAACAAAGGAGTAATAGTCTCTAAACACACAGAGCACCTAGAGTCGGGGATTTATATTGCTCACAGTTGCTTAGGCCAGTGATGTGAGTAAAGAGCACTGGCTTCGTCTAGAATGGTCAAGGCCATTTGTGTTTGTTACTGAAGTTTACAGTGGAGCTGCATGTAATAAAGGGAAAAAAAAAAATAGAATTATACCCTAGAACACAAGTTTGTGATGAAAGGACACAAAAGAAGTGTTTAACTGAAGTTGATGGGGTATTGAATTACCCTATGAAAAAAGGGGTCACCGGCACCCAAAACTAAAAGACAAAACACGATGGAATTTGTGTCTGAAGCTAACATTTAAGAGATTGACCTCTAAGCTCTTCTTTATAAGGGTTAGCAGCTGCAAAGGCTGAGGGATGTTTTTTGAATTCTAGAGAAGATGAGCTAAGTAATTAGAAATCTCTGGTATTAAGTAAGGTTTCATTTTACATGTTTGATTGTAACCATTAGTATAACCAAAAGCCTGACCTAAATCTCAATACAGTCTATTTCCTCCTTTACTCTTCTGTGATGCAAGATTTACAGGAGTGAGAATACAGAGTCTGTGGAAGTAGCAAACACAAGCCACACTGTACTTAGGAACTTCAGATTCTGACATGTTTCCTGCTGAATTTCTAGAGGCACTTTGGTGTCAATACTATTGGTGTTGATTTTGAGGTAGGATCTGCCAACAGCTGTAGCATGTACTGTGGTGTAGAAAACAGAGAAACTACGTAATGCCAATCTTCCTCCAAACTATTACAGCATTTACAATCTAGTTCTGCTAATGGCAAGTCCTACATGCCAACAAAGTCCTCAGACCTTTCTTTTAGCAACCGTTTAACTTTATAAATGCATAGTGCTGCAGAGAGATTTCATTTCTCTGCTCCATTTCGACTGAACAGATCTCTTTTGTTCATGGTCACAGCATTAGCTAAAAGGGAGTGTCACTCCCTCCCTTCCTGCAAAGCTCACATGAATGGTCCCAAAATGAGAAGTCCCTTCTACAGACTGAGCAAAGCACAAAGCAACTCTTTGAAAGGTGGCATTTAAACTTTACTTTCTTTTCATGCTGACAATCTCTGCTCTGATTTTTTGGCTTCTGACGAAGTTAAGAATTTAATTTTCCCCAAGTCTGTTGAGTCCAATTTTGAGATTGATGATTCTAATGGTGAGCAAAGATATCTAGAAGGTATGGGCCAAAGTAAGTTTAAGAGCCAGAGTTTTCTCCTTAAAAATTGTGATTCAGAAATACCTATTCATGGTAACATTTTAAATGAAGATTTTATAGCAGTAATAAGACCAGAAAATACTGTTAAAATGAGGTATTCCACAATATGTAACATAAGAAACAGTGGTACAATAATGATAGGACAATGACTAGCACAAAGAGACTGAACAGTTAAATCTTGAAGGGATATTTAATAACTAGAAATCTGATAAACACTATTTACCATAATTACATATATAGTTAAATTTTATGTACATGTTTCAGTTACAGTATCTAAAGCTAGCGAAAGAGAATCTGCTGCCAGACCATAACAGATTGTTCCCACAGGACATCTGCTTCATGTGTTTAATTTCTTGAAAAAAGTAAGCAATACATTGTAGCTATAAAAGTATGAAAGCATAACATTTTATTTGATAATATGTCAAAATTAAATAGTTGTGCCACATTTTTTCTTTTATCCCCAATAATATTTAATACTTATACTGTTCTGATGTACCAGTAAATTATCGTATAGCCTTCTGAAAATGTTGTAGCATTCAGAGGGCAAAAGCACTACAATATTTTTGGGCTAGACACAGAGCACTTCTTACAGATTAAACATCTGACTAAAGTGGGATATATGCACTTCCATCAAAGAAAACTGTAGAAAACCCAACATTCACAAGGGGTTTCTTAGGCAACTAATTTCAGGCAGACCCAAGTCCTTTGACTGATGAATGGGATAATTACAGAACATGGCACCTGGACTACCCAGTGGGAGATAGCTGTACAAAGACTGGCATTTGGCTTAGCCACATTTATGCTGCAGGTTGTCTCTGTGTTACAGGGTGGACACTAGTGCTAACAGTCCTTGGAGTGAAGGTAACACCAGTGACAGTATAGACAATTACACCTAAGCTAGTCATCCTCCACTGTCTTTGTGTACAAGGAATATAAGCACCTGAAAACAAGAGCCTGTTCAGGGATTCATTTATCTCCTCCTAATATAAACCTCTCAAATAGGGAAGATTAATTTCTTCTGAAAAATACGTTTCCCTTATTGACTATAAAGGGTGCCTTGACATCTCACTAAGATGTAGGTATTTGCTTTATACATATATAAAGTTAAATGGAGTTTACTGGTTTTGGTTTGTAATCTGTCACTCGAACTCTGTTACTCAAAAACAAAAACCAGGCCCAACTACCCAAGTCATAAGTGTGATCAAAGGAAGCCTAGTAAAGAACAGGACATTTATATTCTTATAAATCAGTACAGATGAAGCTGGTGGTGCTCTCCACTGTTTGCCTAGTAACCTGAAGTACTTGTAACACAGAGAGGTACCTGAGATCCTGTGCCCTCACCCTGAAAGAAGTTGAACCACCTACTCCTCACTCCCAAGAGCTTGGAGAAGGCTCCCACAGCCTCCCCAGAGAAGCTATCTCACTGAAGGCAAAAGTAGAAGAGCTTAGATGCCCAAAAAGAGCAAACAATGAACAAGATGATCTATAAGCCAGTGGTGAGTACAATCTGCTGGAAAGAAAAGTATAACCTGATGCTTCACGGGAGTATAGGTCAGTTAAAGATTTTGGAAGTGGGACTTGTCACCAAGATTTCTGTCTGTAGTTTGCAGGGCCTGTTTTCTAGGCTGGTGATCAAAATTCCTTTTGTTTCCTGACTATCTCTGCTTTTTTTACTTTTGCTTTATAACTATAATTTTTGAAGGCTGCTTCTGCCTAGAGAAGACTGAGAGCAGAAGTGCTGAGGGAAGGAATATGATTCCCATTTATACAAAAATGAGAGAGATGTGTTCTCGTGGCTGATGTCATGTAAAGCAAGAGGGCAGATCTTTGAATAGTGGGGTAGGATATAAATAAAAGTTCCCTTACTTGAGAGGCAGATCTTTTATTTGTTTAATTTGTTTTCTTCGTTTTGTGGGTTTTTTGGTTTAGTTTTAAATGAGAAAAACATGGAAAATTTCAAGCAGAAACAATGCAAACAGATGCATTCAGATGAGAGAAAAATTATCACACTCCAGAAATTATGTATTTCTGACTGTTGACATTCCACTTGGGTGCTGGAGGAGTAAGAAAATGTAGTGATTACTATTTTCCTTGCATAGGTGCAGTATTGGCTAGTGAGTCAGTAGTGATTTACAATGTTGTCAAGGGCATCTTCAACTCTTAATCAAGGAAAATATTCAATTCTTTCTGTACTTAGGTCCATATTTCATTTTTTATAATTCTTTTCTTCTTTTATACAGAATACTCAGCCAAACTCCCACCTGAGCCCTTCAGGAGCTGTAACTAAACTGAATAAAGAATCCCTCCTTTGTGACTGGGGTACTACTACCTAAGCAGACCACAGCAGTAACAGAAATGAGAGCAAGACTCATGTCCACAACAGCCACCAACATATTGCTGAGTTTCTCATTCATCTGTTCTTCATGCACCAGTCTGAGCCCAAAAGTTTCCAAAATCAATGTGTTTAGAGAGGTTGAAAATATAATCCTGAGTGACTCAGTCAATAAAAATTACTCATCAAAAAATAAAGTTTAAGAACTTCAATTGTTGAACTTAGTGTTAAATGTTTCTTTAATTCTACTATTTAATTTGATTATTGAAACCTGTCATTTGAATAAATTATATTTCCAGAAAATCATGCTGTCTTCATTTTTTTAGGTGTTAATCACTCTTAGTGGTAAACATGTGTTCTCACACTAACACCAAATCTGAACAGAGTACTCTGTTAGAAGAGTAATCTTTCTGGACCTAAACATCACTTTACCTGTTTGTACCTCAAAGACCTGAAACAGTTCTCTTTGCCAAGTTATCATGCAGTGTATGATGATATTATGACACCTTTCATTGTTTCCTGAGCTACTGATTTCTAGAATATAGTTTTCTACTGTTTAGATATGACCTAGATGCATAATTTTGCATTTAACTTGAATGGGTTTAGTTTGCCATGCAATCCAAATTTTTCTTTATAACTTCCTGGTCTTCGTAATTATGTACCACTCTGCCAACCTCTATGTCAGCAACATGATATATCAACAATGTTTTGATATTTACCAAGGCATATGGAAATGTTGAATAACATCTTCTATTTCCTAGTTTTTACCTCCCATATTTAAAACCATTATTTGATATAGGGCTCTTACTGAAAAAAATCTAACACATTTGAGAGTTATGTGTTAACCAATTCTTAATGTACTGAGTGTATGCTTATTAATCTTGCAATGTATGTGAATTTAGGGGATACTTCAATCAAGCAATTTTGACACATGGGCAACCACAGAGCTCTTTGAGGTTAAAGAAGATGCTAAATATTTCCACATGAAGAAACATAGGGAAACAATTAAATATCCTCCTCCTTATAATTAGCGAAACAGTAGAAGTTTTCAACACATGATTAAACTGAATACAAATTCAGAGGAATGTAAATGATTTGCGTGTAAGTCTGCATCTATAAAAGAGAAGGAGTCAGAAAACAAGCCAAAAAATAGTACCAAAAGGAATGAAAACGGGGGAAACAGTGTAGCCATGACAAATGAAAGAGGGAGGGCTTTTTGAGTGATGTGCAATCTAGAAAGCTGGCATGGAACTGTGAGAAAGGAAATGCTCTCCTGTTGTTTAATTGTGCTGTGTTTGGAGTAATGGAACCTCTGTATACATTCTTTGTAAATCAGAATGATGTCAATAAGAGAAATATTTAATTCCTATGGCATCGGGGAGGCCAGGGTTTCTCAGCTGAGAGCTGAGGTCACCTTAGTCTGTTGTTATATGTAAGCAGGATATCCAAGTGTCAGAGGAACTCATCCCAATCCAGAATTTAGGCAAAATTCTCAGGAACTTGAGAGCCAGAGTTATGGGCAATTGCTCTTCAAAGAATGTTTTTCTCAAGACTTATAACTCCTGAACTTTTTACAGAATAAAGTCACTGTGATTAAGAAATTCTTTTTTCCTAAGCTTATGTTTTTTCTTTTCTGGCATGTCATCCCCAAAGGCGTGAAACTGGAAGTACAGGTTTTGTAGAGGTTTTGTCATGATTTCCGACGATTTTATGACCTCCATGTAGTGATAAACTAATATTTTTGTTATAATAGTGTTCTTTTCTGCGTTCCCCATACAAACATCTGAATTTTGCAACTGCTGTTTTGTATTATTTATACTCTATTATCCTCCTTCTTCCCCCTTCTGGCCAAAATTAGTCAAAGTTACTCTGTCCTCACTGTAGAAGCAAAATATTTTAATCTTCTAATAAATTATGTTCTTAAATTGTTAAAAATTATTAAATAATTATTATTTTAAATATTTTTCCTGCTTTCATGTTGTTTTCCACACCAGTTGTGCTCATTTTCAACTTTGTGAAAGTACTTCTTTCAAAATCTAAGCATACATATTACTGATTGGTCTTTTCGTTGATTACCTCTACATATGTCAAAAAGCTTATCCACAATAAGCAATAATAAACAAGCTTAAATCAAATAAGGAATTCTTATATCATTCCAATAATTAAGCAGTTTTACCCATCATTCTCATATCCAAAGTAAAATTGTCTTTTCCTACATGTAATGTATTTTGTGTTACAGTCATTTAGAACTTGTCTATGTATTTAATGCCTGAAGGAGGTCTGGGGTCTTGCACCCTGCTATTGCCAACAAATATGATCCATCGATTCACAAAGCATCATTTTAAAACAGCTGGATTTTTTCCTGTCACTCTACACTTGTTCAGGACTTCTTCTTTCTACTAGTTACTAACCATAACTTATGCCTGATTTCTTTAGCACAGGTTTTCCCTGTGATGGGGCTTTTTCTCTTATGGTTTTTGATGTGAAACTTAGGCAGTTTTAGGAATGATAATCATGTTTTAAGAGCCTGTGTCTGTACCATACTTCACTTATCCTTCATAAATACAGTTGAAACCGAGGTATACAGGGAAAATTATATTTGTACTTTCCCATATGTACCAAAAATGCAGGCACTGGTACATTTTAATGTATTGTTTTCCAGTTTTGAAGTTGTAACACATTGCTGTCTCACAATTATCCTGTTACAAGATTCTGAATCCATATCCTTCTGTCATATCCACCTCTTCTATCATACTCAGTTGTTGAGCTAGTAGTAGTAACTTTGAACTGCTGGATTTCATTAATTTTCACAGAATCACATGGTAGTAAATGTCTTAAGGCATCTGTGGATATCAACTCATTCAACCACCTTGTTTTAAGAGCAGGTTTACCAGGACCATGCCCACTTGGATTTTTAATATATGTGGGAATCTTTCTGGGTAACTTGTTTGGATTTCTTTTATACAAGTCATATGAACTCAAATTCTTTGCAGTGATCCTTCTCCTCCTCTGCCCCAACATATATTACAGAAAAGCCCAGAATACAGATGCTTCTGTGCATTTCAGTCACAGATTTCAGAGAACAGAGCAATGCCTCTTGTGTTTTATGTCTTTTGATTCTGGGGTGCCAACAATTCCTCCCAGCATCTTCCTCTTTTATCTATTCTGTCCCTCCCAAGCACGTTTTAGCAGGTGATATTAGTATTCCAATTATATGAATCATTCCACCGGATTTCATTTGTTTTAGTTGTGTAAAATTTCTTCTTTTCAGGAAGAATTTCCAGTTCTTCTTGCCTGTTAGCTTTAATTGACATGTAGGCGACTGAAAAAATGTGTTTTCTTCATGCTTTTGATAATTGTTTTGCTTTGTTCATAACATGCTGATTTGAACTACATTTTCTTTAGTGATGCCTCTCTATTCTGTTATTAATTTGATGCTTTTTCTTCACCCAAACAGAAGATGAGAAGTTCACTGTCCTCCCACAGAGGAGCTACATG
Organism: Bucco capensis; assembly: GCA_013396975.1. Lineage (NCBI taxonomy): Eukaryota > Metazoa > Chordata > Aves > Piciformes > Bucconidae > Bucco > Bucco capensis. The sequence goes on along the minus strand of VWZO01004080.1, from coordinate 72,060 downwards.
CCATCTGAAATACAGTATCCTTTCTGTGGCCTTGATGGGGTTTGAGTCTCTCACTAGCTACCCATCCTCCAGTATCTTCTGTTTTTCCCATGCCATAATACCAGAAGTTTGACTGCCAAGACCACTTCAGTTTCTTCTTCATCTCTCTTCTTGGACCTCACTATTGTTTGCATATTCTCTCTATGGGATAATGGACTCCAGTGTATATCATGATCAGTAAAGACTTGCTAGACAGCCTCATAATCCAGCTGAATCTTGCAGTTACAGTGGGTCTTGTGACCACACTGTGTAAGTATGTAAACAGTGCAGATATTTACATAAAACTAGTGAGAGGCAGATAAAATATTTCCTCTTCCATAGAATTTACAATGCAAATATATCAAAAGCATAGTTTAGAGCACCTGTTTCATAAATGAAAAAATACAACAAACCCTTGGAAAAACTTACTTGATTCATTTCCATAGTTAGAATAGAGGAAGATTCTTTTAACCTAAAGTCTGTTATGTGAAAATACAAAAATGACAAATGAGGTGCTTTCACATTAACAGAATTTTAGTTTTTCTATTTTGGTTTTAAATTTTGCTGTTCAATTTGTTTACTTTGTTTTATGGAGCATCTTTTAACCTAGTCTATTTTATCTCAGAATTTCCTACTCTCTTGCCACTAGACTGAACTCCATCGATTCATCTGCCACAAGGTTGAGAATCATCTGATTTTACTTCAGGGTGAGCAGCCACCCCGGCATCCCTTGTACTTAGGCTGAAAATTTCTCCACATTTAGAGCAGGATTCATCTAACTTACTTTGAACTGATGCATTTACTCAGTGTAATCCTACTGTCAAAGATCCCCAAAAGAAGACTTCATGAAAGCATGAAAATGTTCATGGCAGTGGCTTGGCAATAACAAAACACAATCCTAAATATCAACAAAAGCAATCCTCGTTATAGCCAGGAGGGAAGGAACAATCAGTGCTGAGAAAACTGAGCTGATTAGCTACATTTTCTATACATATAACATTGTTCTCAAAATGAAAGATGACAGATTTTGATGCCTGTATGTATATGTGGTGGAATGACTTAAAGGAAGAACAAAGAAATACTCTTGAAATCTTCTCACTCTTTCAAGGTTATAGTTCAGAAGTCATTGTTAGTCACAAAACACATAGAAAATGCATTTTTATTTTATGGTAAATCCCACTGTATGATACTCGACAGCAGAACATTAATTCCAAAACATTTTCTCTTCTGCCTATGAGCAGATTCTTCTGTCAGTTACCTGAGGGAAGCAGACTGGGAAATTAAACTCTGGTTAACTCCTTGCTCCCTCTGGATTAGATAATGCAGTGTTTTGCCATGCATCAAATATTTGAGTCATTCAGTGGACACTAGAGGTACTGACTATTACATCTACACAAATTTTCAAAGATTTTTTTTGTTGCCATTCCCACACTTGTTTCTGTTTTGTGACATTACTGCAGTTATGGAAAATTGCAGCTAACCCAAGTTGGGAAAACTGCAAAGTAGCATTAGTCTCTATGAGTCTACATCAAAGTAGGATTATGTTTATTATTTTTGTTTTAAGACATTACCCAAATGCTCTGAATCCAGACTAAATTATTACAATACTAGACAATACACAAACATTCTCTGCCCCAAGGAACTTAGGTGACAGGAACACAAACACATGCAAAGTATTGATAAGGATTAGATAAGGATTGCTCGCTTTCTGGCCATTCAACTATGTGGTTGAAGATCTCATAAACTTTGAGTTTTAAGTTAAATTTTTGTTCCAAGTCGCTTACACTGTCATTTTTCTTCTTCTCCATTACTCATTTGTTGCAAGTGCTATAATGACATTCCCAGAATTGCCAGGGAATAATCTTTGAAGCAATATTTTATGAGCCCCTTCTTCAGTCCTCAAAACATCCACAAGAGAGATGCAATCAAACTCATAAAAATACTTTAATTGTGCATTTATTTAAATGACCTTTGATTTCTTCAAAATGAGGTTTGGGTGTTTGCATACTACTAGATCTGTTTACAACATACACCATGAAAAGCTTGTCAGGTGTATGGTTTTGGGCTTTGTTTATTTTAAAGTACTTCTCACTAAAGTAGGTTTATACTTAACAAAGGATAAATTACTTAGTATTAGAAAAAGAAAACCCAAGCAACTGGGAGTTGTAGAAAAGATTTTTGTTCTTTAAAATGGACACCCAATTGTAACTAAAACATTTATTTTCTGAAGGGAAGTGAAAACAAAGAAGTAATTTTAAAGGGCAAAATTTCCTAGAATCACAAAAAAAGAACTAATGAAAAAGCTACATTAAATACAATGAGCGTTTTGAGTCAATGACTTTTTACTTTGTTTCTCTGGCCCTATTTTTCCTCCTTACAGAAGTACTTGGGCTGAATAGATTGGCTGTATTTCTCTTGGAACAAAACCAAAATCCCACTAAACAACAAAGCAAAACAGAACTCCCATAAGACTTAATTCAAAGAAATACTTTCCTGTGACATATTTCTCTGGTCTGAGTTTCTTAGAAGTTATAAAGAACACAATGCATTTACTCATCCTAAGAACTCTAGTTGCAAGATTCTTCACTCTACTTGCCTGTAGGGATAGGTATTGGTCCCTCATCTTCTTTTATTTAGCAGTATTGATCTTATGAACTAAGTACTGGAGTTTTGAATATTGTTGATAAAGAGTACCCTAAACTGCTGAAAAAAACGTAGGAGAAAGGCTCAAGCCCATATGACTTGTTCTACACAGAAAGCAGAATCACTGAAGAGCAGGAATATAGCATGACTGGCTTTGCTTTAGACAATGTGCACAGAATGGGAGATGACATGTACTAGTAAGCAGGAGTACTCAGAAAAATGTCTGTACCATTACTGTATTCCTGCTTTCATTGTGAGTTCTGTGTATTTCTGTTTTCATTTCCTTCTAATTGGAAAGAAAAGAAGGCCAACTACTCAGTAGCATCATGTAACTATTCCTAATAAAGGCACTGCACAATATCTTTATGCTGTTATTAGTGCACCATCTCTGAGAATTATGAAATTACCATTTCAACAAAATGCAACACTGATGCAATGAAAAGTTTGTAAGAATTTTAGTTCACACTGAAATTAATAAGAATGTCTTTTGTGTTCATTACAGAGATCTGTCTATATCTTAATTCATACATCAAACTTTGATAGTTGATACATCCATCAGGCATTCCTCAGTGCTCTTCAAAGCTTCAGAGAAGTAGTCTAGCTACATTCCTGAATTAAGATTTTGAAGTCTTTAGGGTGGGAACATGTAGGGGATAAACACATTTACAACTGTAATGAGGATAGAGGAGTGTTTTGAGTCAATTATAAACAAGCACAATATATTAGAAACAATAAAACTTCATACATAGCAAAAATATGGATCATAACAGCTCAGTAATTAGGGGATTACAACTGAAACAAAAGATCTCTTTTAGCTTTTGTTGGCAGAAGATAATAATGTTGAAATTGTAATTAGAAAGTGGGGAATTTTCAGACTGTCACTGTCGTGTTTTCTAGGCAGATCCACACCTGCAATTGGCCAATGGAAAGTAGTGTGTCAACAGCAGTATACAGTAATTCATAGCCACTTGAAACAAAAGAGAATAATTCTGACACCACAGGTGCTGGACTTTAAATCTGCAGTTTGTGTGAGTAAAGAAGTAGCACCTACCTTCCTTAACCTAGAGGGATAGTCTTGATTCTATAGCTAAGACATTTGTATCATTATTGTCACTCATACATACCTAAGCAAGCTTTTGATTGACTAGCTTGTATATAATTAGTATATTGTCATCGCACAGAGTACATTTCACAACACTACCTGTAAAATCTGACCAAAAGCCTGCATAAATACATGGATTTCTAGCCCATAGCCACAGACTGCAGTTGTAGTCATTCTCTGAGAGCTGCAAGACAAACAAGGGAGAAACTATAAATTCTGTTTTACAGGCAGACATTTCAAAATGCACATAAACATCTAAAGATGCAATTACGTAATGCAATGAGGCAGTTAGTGGGGTTTTCATAGGCATCTACATACCTAACTTTCATTTTGTAAAATCTCTTGGAATAGCAATATATGCCCATCTGTATCATGATAGCTTTCGAGATTTGGTGTGCAGATTTTAAAGGTACAATTCTACTGCTAAATTAAGCAGTACCTGGAAGTGTTCTTATGGCTGTTAGAGAAATTTCTGACAAGATTTCGACTAACCTAACTAGTACTCTACAAACAATTTGTGATTTCAGTTTGGGGATTAGGTAAGTCAAGGGACAATTACCAATGGACTGTTTGCAAACATCTACCCAGCCCGGGAGAAAAAAGAATCTTAGTAGCATAGATATGGGTGTTCCATGCCAGAGAGACTCAGTTCCCAGGAATGTGCCTGCCCACCTTTAACTTACTTAGATGGCCATAACCTTGGTGGACTTGTGCGCAGGGCCACCTAGGAAGGCTGTGGCAGAGCCAGCGATTCTATCATATATTAGAATGCCTAACTCAAAAATAAATTATACAGTAAAATCACAGTAAAACTTATTTCTGAAAGTACAGCCATTTTTTGTACTAGAAAATACTTTTCTACCATTAGAATAAGAGAGAAAATGCAGGCAGTCCAAGCACTGCAGAAGACATACAAAGAAAGATCTTGTGATTAACAGAGAAACATTGCTTAAAGAAGTTTCAAAATAACATTTCTACAGGGGTACTTATCATAGAGAGGGATGTTAGAATGAAACTAGACAATGTTGGAATCCATTTATTTAAGTGCCTGCAGTTATCTTTTCAAGGTAAATGAAGCAATACTAAATACAGAGTATTTGAAAGAAAGATAATCTGTATCCACCACATTTTAATAAACAGTAATCAGAAAAATCAATGCAGGCACATTGGATCTGCTTTTCTATTAGTTTTCCTATTGCTGTTCTCCCTTCCTCTTCTGTCTGATACTTACTTGATGGAATGATCTGTGGTTCCTATTCTTTTAATGTCTGAACTTTTGTTTTTATTTTCCTTTCAAAAGCTGGGTTTTAAATGTATAGTACCAGTCCTAACACCTAGCAAACAGTACATCTCTTCAATTATTTTCCTTTTGCAATCAATAGGTCAGAATGGGTTCTTGCTAATTTTGATCAGTATTAGAGTAACTGAGAAGGATGATGCTTCTCGCTATGAAGTCTGGGAAGGAGAAAGTGGGTCAGTAATAAAAGTCAGGTAAGTTTATTTTAAAGTATACTCTGCACCCAATTTTTTAAAAAAACTATGTGGTAAGTATAAGATCAAATTTTACAGATATTTACCAAAAATATGATTATTCCTCCAGGCAGATAAAAAAGCATTTCAGCAAAATCAACATTTACTGGAAAGTACAAATACTTTTCCCTCCCACAAATATGATTGTGTATCAGATTAACCACAGAAATTTAAGCATAATAAAAATATTCAAAATGATGATAAAAAAAAAAATCTGAGTCTAATTTAATGCACATTTGTTATATGTATGCAGGAATGAGAAAGAAAAATTTGGCCACTGGATAGAAAATAAAAGTAAAATTATTTTTCCATCAAATAGGTTTCTTATTTTAAAGAGTGAGCCAGGTGTCTCCAGAAGCAACTTGTTGCACCTTCTTGTCCAGAAGGATTCTGGACATATCTGTCTCTCTCTGTTTACTACAGAGTTCTTAACATTTAACTTATATAAAGCTAAAGCCATGTAGGTGAATCCCATTCTACAGAAAAGACGTAGGATACTAGATCAGTGTCTTGACCACTGCCCCACAGGAGGGAATTGCTAGAAATTGCATGGGGTTCCTGCCTTTTTGTTGAGTAAGTACAAGAATCCTAAGGCCAGTGCAAATCTGAATTTCTTTCAGGAAATGCATCTGGGTCAGCTCAGAGCTGGCACTGAGATCATACTTAAGAGGAAGGAAGTAATGTAGGTTTAGCCTTGAATCCACCCAACACAACAGTGCAGATGAAACAATTTTCCTTCTTAGTTTAACGTATCCATTTTGTCATTATTTGCTATGATGTTACCAGAGGATTAGGTAAAAATGGAAGCCATATGTGCTAGACATTGTATAAAATAACAAATGGATCTTCTCCAAAAGGCTTTCAGCCTTAGTAGTAGACAGGAAAAGTAAGGAAAAGGGTTATGACCCACAAATGGAGGCAATAATCATGTTAATTCCTAAACTGACTTGATGGATTTTGTTTGAAGGAGATTAACTGAAAGAAAACAGCAGAAAAGTACAACAAGACCAGAATGGGGGGTAGGGGGGGGAAGTCTGATGGTCAACAAAAGTCTAATAGGCTGCTGATGCAATGAAAATACTAAGGATGGATGGACAGAAATGGTGACTTGGTATAGAAAACCAAATACACATCATGATATTCGCTGAGCCACTGGCTTATGTGTTTGTTTGATTTTTTTATTATTAGTATTTCCTCAAAGTTATGTAAAGGTAGAAAAAATAAACCAGAACATGGATTTGAATGTCCCCAGAATGTGTGTGAGATTTTTTTTTTTTCACAAACACCTAGTTTAAGACGGAGAGGTAGAGAGGCATGACAGAAATAAACTCCACTGCACATAGTTGTCAGTGCAAAAATTTGAGTTTCATATGTGTTTATAGCTGCATCAGCTTCAACTTCCATATGTTACTTTGTACTCCACGTTGATATTTCAACAAATGACCTGTATCACAGCTGTGGTAGGCAGATTCTTACATACAAATTAACACTGTTAATGTCAAGTAGTCAAGGTTCAGTGCTGACCATCATTTCATATTATGTCATGTAAAGACTTCAAATATCATGTCCCTATGTTGCCTGTTTTTACTGACAGCTAAGCATCCTAAGCATTGTAGCATTTTGTCAGTTCAGCAGATCCAAAGTCATCCATCACTACAGCTATTTCTGTCATACGCATTTAACTTCAGCATCAGCCAACAGTCTGCAGGCTTGGTTACTGATCAGTATCATAACTGTCAGAAAAGGAGTAAATTCTTTTCTTTCCAAAAGTTGGTTCATGTAATGTTTGATATACTTTTGTTAGCAATTTTTCTATACCAAGTTTGATATTTGAGTATGGGAATATTTCCAGTATGATATTTCATATTTCATTTAGATTTTTAACATCTTTGTGAACACTTTAAGCATCAATATTGGGTTTTCCAAGGATGTGCCTTTTCTTCATAAGAGTCACTATCCAAAAACATGAGCTTCCTGAAATCAAGGGAAGGGGTTCAAGTGATCCTACAGTCTTAAACACAATTGATTTCAAAGACATGTAAGAAAACTATGTAAATTTCATTGAAGTGCTTTGACAATTTATTTTGATGTCAAAGTAAAGATTCTTTTTTGATTTTTCTATGAAGATGAATGAAAATGATTTAGGAAAGTACCTAAACAAAGTTTATATCCCATTGATGTCAGATCGCGATCTAGCAGCCTTCTAGAATAGGATAGAAAGAGTCTCATTAACTAGCAGTTTGAACTACTACTTATCTTATCTTTTTCAGAGGTATCTTTTTACAAAAGCCTGCTCTTCAAACTCTTTTGAAAACAATCAGATGAAATTCAAAAGGGAAGACTGAATCAGACTACAGATCAACTGGATTTTATTTCAAGAGGCGGCTAAAAAATTCAAGTTCTAAAGCCTGAAATTCAAGGATCCTTGCACTGTGGCAAGCTACTAGTAGCAGTAAACAAACATTGAGAAGTGCTATGCAGCTCTGCACAAAGCCAAAAAGTGCCAGGGACTAAGGTGATGCTCACACAGTAGCGTGCTCATGATCTGCAGACACAGAGCCCAAATATATAAAATAAAAACATTATTTAGATGTCTAGTGATTTAAATAAGCCTAATGATTTCTTAGATTTTTATTAGCACTGGCAACACAATTTTTTTCCTAACCTTTTTCTATCTAATTGAATTGTTCTGAGTGAAAAATCTAGTCAAAACATCATAACTGAAATTCTAACTGGAGTTATTATCAGGGCTCAAATTAAACACTGCTATTTTCTGTACCTGAAAAACCTGTGTGTATGCATGTGCATGTGTGTATACACACAGAAATGAACTGAATTTTGAATATGCATGTATCTCTAAAATTTGAAGGAAAAAAAAATAAAAAAGCAGACATGAATACTAGAGATGTGATTCCATTACCAAGTCTAAGGCAAAAAAGAATAGTAAGGATGACTGTTCACTAGATAGATTTATTTATTTACTGTATGTATGGGTCTCAGAAAATACTGATCTCTTTATTTTTTTACTATCATAACAGAATTCTGTAATATAATAATAGCATTTTTAATTTTCTAATGTTCTTTATTACAACCTTGAGGAAGTTGAAAACTATTAAATTCCATAGAAGACAGCTGTTAATTCTCAGTTAAATGATTGGAATGTAATATTTGCCCAATAAATAATTTAATACAAGCTGAAAAGGAAAGAAACTAGAGAAATAAAATTAAATAACTCCAGATCCTTGCTTGCTTTTACTTCCCTGGATTCACTTCTCTAATGTGATAAAATACAAAATCATTTAAAAAGAAAAATAATAGGAAAAAGTCTTTGTATCCTTTCTTCATAGTTACTTCTAATACAACAATAATTAACTTTAAAATAGTGGGACATTAGTTAATCGCCATATTGTGATGGAATTTCCATGGATGCACATATAATGTGGGTATTAATAATATGTTAGTTCATCATGATTAATCTTTTAACAATTAATATGAAGTGAATGAATGAATGACTGATTAGTCATTTATTAGCAAAGGAAGATCTGCAATTATGTCCTTTCTGTACTAAACGCTTTTTGTCAAATTTTTTTTTCCTACAGTAACAAAAAAGATGATAGTAAAGGTTAATGTTACAAATACTTTTTCAATTTCAAATCATCTAGGTTTAAGGTGTATTGTCACATATGAGAACACTATAAGTGTTGTAACTTCTCTTAATTAGAAAGCATGGCTATTCATATAAAATAGGATGGCATCAATAAAGGGTGAAAAACATCCTTTTATACATTAAACGTAATCATTCCTCCTGCCTTTCCCCCCTCCCAAGAATAGTTGTGAAGTGATTGGACTCTGGAAATGTGACAAATAGGTCATCATAAGCACTGCATATTTGGTGGTTCTGAAATTAGTCACCCCAAATCTGAATCATTTTACAGTACTTAGAAAATGCAATGTAGGTAATGAATTGTTCTAATTGTCCAATGTAGTCAGGGCCATAAAGGGACACAGGTGACTGAAGTAGTATTTAGTTAGAAATAGGCTCTTGCATCCCAGATTGTGACACTGAAATCCACATTCCTCCACTGCTTAGTCTAGAGGCTCCATCCAGAGCTCAGGGCAGTTGATTGTGAAAGATTTAGAATTTTGCATGAATACATCCTAAGCTTCACATTAGCCCATTAATGCCAGTCTATTTGTTAGAAGAGTTGAATCCTAATATAAATGACCTTCATGAATTACCTCAGTTGTGGGAGTGCCTCAGCAGAGAGGAAGCATTTCTACGCCCCTGCCTTCAGTGCTTTTCTGCTCTGGGAGTACCTAGACTGCTTGTCAGTACACTTTGAGCAGAAATTACTCCAGTGCTTTTCTCTTTTCCTCATCCAATGTCAGTTGTGCTTCACTGGGAACAGAGCTCATAGATAGATAAAAGAATTATAAAACCCAGAATTTGTTTCTTTGCTTTTAATGATGGATAATTCACAAAAGAAATCTTCTAAAAACTAGCTTCAAGTAGAGAAATGTCAAGTTCAGTAAGAACAAATATGTCCTGGCAATCACAGACATTTGAAGACCAGTTTTTATAAATGCTTCAGTTTTGCATGCTATTTGATACTGATAACAATGATAGTAATCATGTGCAGGAGACTATAATATACATTTTATGACTAGATTTGTTTCCTTCAGATTTTACAGGAGACAATCTTCATATTATTTATGGGTGTTTATTAATATTTACATTAATACATTTTGGTCTTATATAAATAAATCAAGTGTTAGAGTTAAATTTCTAACAGTAACGAAAGTCCCCAGTGAACTGAGGAATACATTGACATTGACCTCAATGCTCAGAGTGCCACTATACTGTCCATAACAAGACAAAAAGAAAAACAAAAAACAAAACCAAAAAACCACCAAATCAACCAATTTTTTCTTTCCCATTTATTTTTGCTCTAGGGTATGTCCATTCTGGTCCATATTTAGATGAATGACTATGTATGTCACTCTGCAGTACTGGACAAAAAGTACTAATTTCAGTAGGTGTTACTTTTCAAAGACATTTCATGGTTCTCAGCAATGGCCAGGGAATTGCTCCATGATAGAAGAAAAGTATGTAGTAGTTTGTTTTCTGAAGTGTTTTATGTAGTCAGTTTCATTTCAGTAAAAGCCAGAAAAATAGCAACAATGCAATAAGAAAAAAAGATCATAGAAAGGAAAGGAGCCTGATACTGTCTGTATATTAGAATAGTACTCCAAAGGTCTCACATAAGCATCGTTATTGCAAATGTATAAATTACAGACTAAGCTTTACTTAGAAGCCAAATCTTCCAAATAATTTCCTGTTCACCTGGTGATCCTTTTTACGACTCCAGCAGCACAAACAAATGTGTACCTTATCTCCAAGTCAGGTTAATCTGAGTAATTTTGAAGTTTTCTGTTTGCTGATACCTCAATTCTGTGGAAAACTTAAAGGAGTTTTCACTGTAATTACAGTAAAACTGAGAATTTAGGATTTTCAAAGCCAAGAAAAAGGGCTACATTAGGAATACTTAACCAAATCTAAGATAAACTTTTCATGTGAGTGGGATGTCCTAGTTCTATCTGTGTTACTATAACAACCAGCTAATTATTCCATCTCGTCCTCCCCTACCCTCATGTGCGTGGAAAATTTCTTTTTTTTAAAGTAGGATCTATTCAGCATCCATGACCTATGGAGGGGTGGCATAATTGTTTGGTGGTGCCAGCTTCTTGTTCTGAACTAGTTTTGCAAAAGCAAGTTTCACTTGAATCATCATAAAGCAAATCAAAGGGTTTGTAGACAGAAGAGTCAAATCAGTCTCTCTCTGGAACACACATCCCAAATGCTTTTTAAGAAATTGCCTGAATTAGTAATTGCAGTGACAGTGATGTACCTCCTGATTTTGCACAGAACTTAATTTTGGATCATATTTTGAAAAATCATCGGGATTTTAAGTGTTAGTGTAATCAGAAAAGCATTACTGATTTCCAACTTCCTTTCTTTAAAGCTTGAGTGTTTGCTTATTTATTTCCTCACTTCTTAGGGGAAAAACCTCTTACTCTGTGGCATCAATTTAGTGGAGGAAAGAGAAGGTGTTAGTGGATTCTCTCTTCTCTGGCAATTAGCTGCCTTTTTGGTTATCTGCAGAGCAGCAATGCAGTGTAGCAAGCTACCTGTTAGCGGGATCTACAAGCCACAGCTTCTGGCTCTGCTGCTTTGCACTCTTGAAAACTCTCTTGAGAAAAAAGTGCAGATGTTCTTAATAAGACATGTTTGGCATCCTGTGTATACACAAGGAAGCAGAAAACTATGCAGTTTCCTACTATCAATCAACAAGCAGCCTTGATAAAGCTATTGCAGAGATATTAGCTTGCTCAGGCCTGCTTAATGTCATGGAAGTGCAAGCCATTTTATCACTGACTCATTGTAAGCCTCCCTTTAGTGGTCTTTTGGGACAAGATTGCTTTTTTAAAATCTAGTTCTTATGAGCAGTTAAACTTTGTGAATATTATCAGATTTCTTCTTGATCAACTGCTTGGTGGCCAGTTTTAAGTTGCTCTTCTTAAATATCAGACACTGCAAAATGGATGAATAAAGAATTACACCTACTTAGACTAAATTAGAATTTAGCTTAAAAATATAATAATGTTCATGAACAGTTTCAAAATTAACTGACAGAAAGAAGGGACCGTTGTTCTAGTTCTTTAATTGGAAGCCCATATGCTTGATTGAGGGGTAGATGAGGAGAAAGAAAGGGAGTTTTGACTGAGAAATTCCCCTTTCTTTTCCCTTCCAGGCTCGCAATGGGGGAAAGAGGAGAGGGAAAGGGAGTAGATACCTTATGTCTTATTAGATACCTTATGTCTTATTTACATTAAGACATTCTATGTCTTACTGTTTGTTGGACAATATCCCTCCTCCTGGAATATCAATGTGAAGTGAGAAACAAATGTTCAATTCATTGGTTAATAACCTTGTGTCTGCTCAGGTGCCACTACTAAAACATGAAGTGAGAGTAAATTCGTGATAGAAAAGTCATCTTTTACCTGATGAAAATATCTAATATTTATATAAACAGTTTTCCAATTAAAATATTCAATCTTTCTATCTCTATTGGGTGCCACAAACTAGTAAGGTGCCCTCACAACCTATCTATTCCATGTGGGGCTCTAATTATATGTCAGAGAGGGAGAGGAAAATGCTCACCTTAGAAACTTACCTGAGATTTTTAAAATTTTATTTCATAGGTCTTTCCTATAATGCATTCCTGTTGTTTTACTTGGTGAGATAGATGATACTTAGTTTGAGAATATCATGCTAGGTTAGTGACATTTCCTTGAAGTTGTCTGCTTCCCTGCACAGATAATAAAACATTTCATCAGCTTCCCCACAGGAAACTGATCTTAACTTTTAACATTTTTTTTTCCCCTGGAAGGACAAAGTGAAAAAGGAAACATCTTTAAAGTATTTATTAAATCTAAACATTAGCTTGCCTTTCTGAAAATGTCACAGCTTTTGGCTTCACAGAATCCAGATTTCCAAAAGAATAAGTCTGACAACATATAGCGAAGGACAAGACAATAACTGTCTGATGATGCATTTGCACATGGGTAAAAACTGATTACAGTTCTGTTATCAAATCATATCCATGATGAGTATGTTAACTCTGTAGATAGTCTTAAATATTGGTTTTGGCTAGTTCTTACATGAAACATTTACAAAGTTATGACTGAGGTATTGCTTATATTTGCAGCTTTCTGATGTAAATAGATCTCCGTAAACAAATGAAACAATTTGAAGGGTAAGAATCTAGTATCAGTCAGAAGATTACATACCTGTAATGTAAGACAGCTTTAGTACATGATGACATATTTGATAACATAGATTCTATTAGCAAGAGTTTTGTAATCAAGGGAATATATCTAAAAATCTATGTCATCTATCAAAGAGAAGCCACTGGTTCAGTGAAGAAAATATTGATGAGATTGTATATCTATTGGTTAGACTAGTTTACCACAGAGGTTTCCTATGACCTTAAAATCTATCAATCCAAGGATTTATGGAGTCATAGGTGATTCAGAAAACTTGACAAATTACACTCACTGAGACATACTCATTCCTAGATAATCTCAAGTATAGTTAAAATTACTTAAATTGAAGATCCTTTAGGTAAATTTGCCTTAGATCTACCCTGAAAGGGAAGTTATTCCATAAAAGTGTAGGAAAGTAACTATGAACAAAGTTTTCTTGATAGATTTCTCCTACTCTTCCTCCCTTGATGCACTGTATTTATTTTTCTCTGGCTGTACTATTATTCACTGTTGTATTGATCTAGATCTGTTTAGCCTGCAGAAGAGAAGACTGAGGGGGAATCTTATCAATGCTTATGAATATCTAAATGACAGGTGTCAAGAAGATGGGGACAGACTCCTTTCAGTGGTTCCCAGCAATAGGACAAGGGGCAATGAGCACAAACTGGAACACAGGAAGTTCAATCTGAGCAAAAGGAAAAACTTCTTTCCTTCGAGGGTGACAGAGCAGTGGAACAGCCTGTCCAGAGAGGTTGTGGTGTCTGCTCTGGAGATATTGAAAACCTGCCTGGATGTGGACATGGGCAACCTGCTCTAGGGGAACCTGTTTTAACAGGAGGTTTGGACAAGATGATCTCCAGAGGTCTCTTCAAATCCCTTCCATTCTGTGATTCTGTGACAGAAAGCTACTGCTTTCTTGTAACTGCAAGCTGGCTGTTTTAGCATTCTGGGACAGAGACAAAACAGGCATGTGGTTTGAGACCATTAAGATTTGGGTGTTCTGTTCCCATCTTGGTTATTATAATTCCAAGTTTATAACATCATTCTTGTTATTTATCTGGCTTTTGCCTCTGTAGTTAGCTCCAACATCCTTATTAAAACCCAAGGTATTCATTTAGTTAATGACACATAAGCAGTAGCTGTATAGGATATATCTTTCCATATTCTCATTTCTGGTTTTGAAGGCTTATTTTGTTGTTTGTTTTACTAACTTTTGCTGTGTCTTATTCAGTCTGATTTTTTTTCCTGTTTCTTATTAGTTGTTAACCTATTAGGAAAATTTCCATATTTATTTCTTTTCTGTATTTTGCTCTGCTCTTTGCTTTCTGCATTTTCTTGATACCCCTTTTAAAACATTTTCATGTCAGTAGTTCAAACTTGTCTTTCTCCAAATTCATCACCCTTCCCAAAGTCTCCTCTGTGTCTTCATCCCTTAGCTCTTCAGACCTGTTGGTTTCACCAATATTTTACTGAACTTTATTTAGGAAATATCTCCTATTGAAATCTATATCTTGTTTCACCAGTCTGGTTTTTGTCTCCTTTTCAACTTAATAGAATTGTTTTTTGATTGCTCTATACAAGTTATAGACTAACTATTCTAGCAAATACTAATGAATTTCAAATTTGCAGATAAAATGACCTCTTGCCAATTCTCTTGCTACTTGATGAACAAATTTCCTAGCTGAATAGCTGATATCTGCTGGTATCAATAGCATTCATTCTCCAATTTGTGTATTGGAAATTTGTCTTTCCTGTAATATGGCTGTTGGTAATACTGATATCTCCAGTAGCATTACAAAGGTCGTACAATCAAATTTGCTTTGCAAGACTATAGCAAAAACTCAACAATACTTACTAGAATGTCTTTGTAGCTTTTGATTAAGTAAACTTTGAATATAATATGCGTCTTACTCTTACAATAAAATACTGGTGCTGAAACAATAACTCAAATATTTATCAAGTGTTAAGTCATCCTGGAAGCTATGATACCCAATTCCGTCTAGTTCAGTATTTATTATTAAATGTAAGAAGTTATTTTATATATTTTAGAATAGTGGGCCATGGGAAACAGAAAACAGTCCTAATCTAAGATTTCAAAGTATTCCATAGCCTGGAAAACATTTTAAGATAGACAATGCCTCTTGTCCTGTTAATAAATGTGTAACTTCTTTGTGACAAATACAGCAGTTGTTTATTTTACATATGATCCAATATGAATAGGAAATCACCTGAAAGATCCCAATGGAGTTCAGTGCAGACTCATAAAATGTGATGGGAACATATTTAGTGTGTTGTCAGCATTTTAAAATGACATCTAAGTTTTCATGTGACGAACTTAGAAAATTACTGAGTCCACAGAACAGGTTTCAATAACCATTGCCTTGTGTTTTGTTCACAGCTTCAAACAGAATACTTAATGTTAGCATGGATTACAGAAAAGCTTTGTTATTTTCTTTTTTTTATCTGATAAAATGCCCTCCTTTTTCAAATTAATACATTAATACATACTATTTAACATGAATGCCAATACTGTTGTAGGAATTGTACCAGTTTTAGAGAAGTTTAAATGTTTCACATCTATTTAGATGAATTTAAGTCAGCTGTTTACAGACAAACTACAATCCTGCAAAAGGTCCTGCAACCTTTTTTCTTTCTCTTTTCATCTGCAGAAAATAAATCCTATGCTTAACAATTGAGTTTATTTTTTATTGCTGTGCTGGAGGCAAAATCTCAGATTGGGGTTCGCAATGTCAGAAGACAGACAGATTTAATATATTTGTCACTACCTTGACAGGGTAAAAATATTGCTTAAATTCAGGTGTAAGAGATGAGCCTTTGTGAAACAGATGTAATCCTCACAATGAAATGTTTTTCAGACAGTCAGTTATCCATGTTATGATTGGTAGACATAAGTTTTTGTTCTAATTAGCTGAACTGTGGTCACTGCTTTTACTCAGATGCTTCCATATTCCATATATTACTCAACCCAAAGTTATGTGAGTATTGCACCCTACTTACTAAGTTCACTTATTTCTAAATAATTACAGTATTTTTCTTAAACATAAAAAAGCACTTTAAAAGACTGGAAATAGGATAAAATTCTTAACTAAAGTAAATAGCAGTAATAAAAACATAGCTGTAGGCTGATAAAAATGGACTCTTTTTGAAGATCAAACATAGTGTCATATTAGTGAGTAGCAGGTGAGGTGTCCAGGGTTTCTATCTAGAAGTACATCTGTAATTGTCTTTTGTCTTTATTTTCTAATTCATATTTAGGGGCTTTAAAGATCTGTTGTAACAGGACTCTTGTTACATTTAATAAGTGCCATGTTGATTGGCGTACTCTAAGTAGGCTTTTCAGTTTGCCTTTGGGGAAATTTAATACAAAAACATTCAACATTCTTTTATTAGTGTTTTTTACTATTCCCAGTCCCATCAGACCTTTGGTGCTCGCAGTGTATTATTGAAAAGCTTATCTGTAAGAAGTGAGCCAAGGGGAAATTCAGCCTTTATTAATATTGACATCATGTTCCTGCACAATAGCTGTCTAAAGAAACTTTTCAATTGGATTTCAACTGCTTTGATGCAGTATAAATGGAAACAACTGAATGCATGATTTAACATAGAACAGTGAAAAATGTTGCAGCCTATATGCTCTAACACAAGGCATGTGTTCAAAGTTACTACGTGGCTGTATTCTGCAATGTTTCCAGTCAACTTTTAGTTAGGAAGCCAGAAAAAAAGACTTCAGTTTTTGCATTAAGACAGACTCCATTTAAAATGAACTTGTATTTTTACAGTTAATAAAGTGCAGTGGAAAAAGATTAGGTCTGAGAACTTGGTGAAAGGGTTCTGGTCCTCACTTAAAAACCTCTGTGCAGCTTTGGGCTCAGTGCTTAATGGACCAGATATCCTGGAAAGGCAAAAATTGCATGGGATTTGGAGGTGGGAAGCCACATTTTGTAGACTGGACTGTGCTAATGGAACTCTAACATCAAGCAAAAATCCCTGAAAAGGATAAAATTCCTGATAATATCTTTAAAAGAATCTTTTAAAAATATAGGCAGAGGACATACTGCATGGACTTGGTTTAACAGTGTTAAACCAAGAAATGGAGAAGAGTTGACAGAACTTGATAAGAAAAAGGGAGACCTAATCCACTCATTCAGAAGAAATGCTTGGCCTCCCCAAAGCTGTAGCTACAACTCTGTTTCTATTGGTTATTATCTAACAGCTAGTGTCCTTAATAGGTACTGCATTTCAGGCTTGGGCCATTTTAGGTTCTGAAGTGCTGGGTTTTTTTCTCTTTTCTTTCCATTTCATTAGAACAGTGGAGCTTGAAAATCTGTATTCCAAAGAAGAGTTTTGCATTGTGCCCCGCATATGGTCTCTTTGTCTTTTAGGCTGATATCTCCTGACAACCTGTTTTGCATTGTAACAGTCATCACAAATCCTTTATCTCAAATGTTGCTCAAGTTTTCCCTGTACAAAATATGTTATGTAGTCTCTGAGAACTTCAGCTATGGATTATAGATCAACATCAGGGAAAGGATGGTATTGGGCGTTGCGGACCTGCAAGTAAGTTTTGATGATGGAACCACATTATAAAATGTTTTTGTGAGTGTGTAAACAGGCCCTTGAGGAAGGGCTGTTATTTGGTACTGAGTATATTAAAAGGAAAGATTATTCTCTATGATTCACAGAGCTGAGTTTAGATGCTGCTCCCTGCAGTCCTACTTCATTTCTGCTGCTTTTTCATTGCAATAGCTTTTTCAGTGGCCTCATGAGATGGCCTCTGAGGTGTGGTTGTCTCAGAATAGTCACATGCTTTGTGAAAAAATGGGTACTCTATGGTCTGAATTTGAAAATATTTAAGCAGTTATGTCACTGGGCCTAGAGAAAGTGGTGAAGACCCAGCATGACAGGCAATCTTTTTCTCTCTTTAAACTGTTTTTAGTTTAGTAGGCTCACAAGCCTCCAAGACAAGTGTAATTTAAGCTAATGGAGAGTCTAAAAAGAGCAGTAGTAAAATGAATAGGACATCAAGAAACAGCAATAAGAAATACTAGATCAGTTTGCTGTCAACAAGTCACAAAGGCATGATGGCAACTGTAATTTATGCAATCTATAGAATAAGCCAGGTATAGGACATGTCATGGGTCAGAGACAAAGAAATAATATGAAGGACATAGATGCAGTTCTGATATTAGTTCTGCTTCCCAGAAATATTATAGCGTTCTGGATGCATTACATAAATTAAGATCAGCTAAAAATGGTGTTTAAGGGAGCTCTTTGCCTACAAGACACAAGAGAAAAATCAAAAGAAAGATTTACTTCCTTTGTCTTCTTCTAGTGTTGATTTTGGTTTCACCTAGGTAACATGAATGAAAGGGAGATAGTCATCTTCAGTCCAGAACATCATGCATAAAAATGGGAAGTTCTGAACACTGCTTAAGCTCTGAGGTCTGTTGGGCTTAATCTGTCCATAAGAACTGTATCTGATCTTAGAGCCTATGCAATTAAACTTTTCCCAGCTTTGGTTTCTTGATCTGAAAAAAATTAGATGCCACTTGTGAAAGGAGGTGTAGGTGTTCATCTCTTCTTGGATCTTATTTCAGGCTTCTTAATGTAACCATTTAAAATAATTTGAATGAATCATTTTTTGCTACTCTGTCTCTCCATTGTTTATAGAGGGAGTCTAGGTAACCAGCTTTTACTATGTGACTACTTTCAGACAGTTGAAGAGGTATGCCATGTTAGATGCCTAATTTTTAGATGGTTAGAGATATATGAGAGAAATATCTGCTTAATTGTTTACGTAGGCAGCAAGCTGGTGAGGAGAGGGATCTCTTTGCTGAAAAATAAAGATGTTTTACTTTCAAATGCAGAGGCTTACTCATACAACAATTTAAGAAGAGAAAGATACTGTGAACAGTAACTATGGAGACATGTAACTGAAACAATACACTGTAATGTCTGGTGATTGTACAAATATATTTGACTGTTGGATAGTAAAAATATAAATAGAACGGGAGAGAGAAAAAATCATACAAATGTCTTCCATAAACAGCAGCTTTACGTACGCATGAAAATTGGCAGATCTGATCCCATTATCACACAGATTATTTTAAAGCAAAAGAATACCTTGAAATTAGGTACTGTCTTATCAAGTCTCTTAAGGCTTTCCTTCCTTTTTCAGAGGTCATATAATATCCAGTATCATATATTTTTCAAAATTTTGCCTTCATTCCATATCTTCTTTACCTGAAGACAGAGTCTCAATAGCTAGGCTGTCTGGTCTTGCTTACTCTCTTATACTATCTCAGTGCGCTGTTTTAGACACTTAACGGAAGCAATAAAGGGACATTGTTCTGGAAAATGACGTTTGACTCCCTTTTACAGGAGCCCTGTTGTCACAGATGTGCTGAACTTAAGGGGAGTAACAAAGCAGTGCCTACTGCTAAATAAAAGTCAGCCTGACAATGACCCAAGGACCAGATTAGAGTGACCATCTACGCTCACGTTGCTGAAGGCTGATCCTCCTCTAGACCACAATTTTTTGGAAAAAGCCAAGCTGAAACTCTCTGAAACAAATCCAGGGAATAAACCTACAATTAAACAGCTTGGATGGACACTGACCAGTGCTTCAGCTTCTCTCCAGCCTTTTTGTAATTTAGCAGTGTAGGCATACCAAATAAACTCTCATCAACATTAGTGAACTTCAAGCAGCCCATTGGTCTCCTTTCTACCTCTAATTTTGGGAACACAGTACTGAAACATCCGTTTTCACTAGTGCAGGTCCATCTTACATTACCACGGTTACTTCTGTCTCTCTGCCAAATGAAAACTAATTTAGAGTTTTGGATCTAAAATGACTTTAGTGGCAGTATAACCATATTTACATTTGTCTCTGAGCTAATAAATTTACCCAGATACACATTGTCCCTGAGCAGGGTCAGACAGTGTTGTGGCAGTTCACAGTATGGCTGGCCCATAAAGCAGGTACTTGAAAATGGAATGTGAATGTGTACAGAAATGTTTGTGCCTCCTGGCCTTACTCTGCAATATTACTTTACAGGCTGCATTTTTTTTGCTTGCAAAGAAACAAAACAAAAGAACCCCACCCTGAAATGAGAACATTTGGTTTCTGAGAATAAACATAATTACTGCTGTGTATTTTAGACATCAATAAATTGTAAATAGAACACTAGTATCTAACAAAAGAATTCTGTCTTCTAGAGTAGTAACTATGTTATATAGCAATTCAAGTATTTAGAAACACAATTCATGTGGTGCGGAAGAAAAATGTTTCTATACTTAATAAAGTTGGCCTCACAATATGTTAAGGACCTCCATGATTTCACTCTTGAGTGTTTGATAATCTCCAGATAAACTTATTTTGTACAGTGGCAGAGTGTATTGCCATGAGGGATCTCTAAAAACTTTACAATACAGTTATTATATAACTACTAGCTATGAGAAATCAGTCAAGTTTCCAGAGTGACACATGAGATTCAGCAGGCTCGTGGTCCACAGAATTTAAATTAAGGCAATTCAAAATCTGGCCTTTGTGCTCATTCCACAAAAGGATGACAAGGATTTTTATTTGTCTTGGGACTTTACCCAGCTTTGCCTTGTGTCCACTCAAAAATAATTTCTTCAGGTAGAACCTACCCTTATCAGATCTAAATTGAAAACACAGTATTGGCATATGGGGAAGAAGCAAAAAAAAGGAGCAAGGGCAGCTAAAGGGCAGTTTAACTTTGGAACTAGCAACAACAAGCTGATAGAGATGAATAAGTGCCTGAACTTGCCTTCAAAGCTCAGCATAAACAGTTTCCACCTTGACAGTGTTCAAGTAAACCTTCCTCCACTGACTGGCTCTGGCTATAATGTAAAGAGGTGAGTAGGTGTCAATGTGGTCTGTGCAGAGAGGAGGAAGAGCCTTTTCCCAAAAGGGCTGTATTCCTGCTTCAATATATTTTTGTTGCATGACACTTCTTTCTGAAAGGCACTTCAGACATACTCTTCTGGCTATGGCTTTAAAAATGTCAGCAGGTCCCTGAAACCTCCTTCTTTTCCACTGATTGTCTTCTCTGACTCCAGGGGAAATGATAGAGCTCTCCTGGAGACCAAAAAAATAAAAAAAATAGATTCCTTAAAAGGAAAATACATTCAGTTACATGAATCCTGTCATATAGTGTGAGAGGGAAAAGAAGAGGCAAATTAAATATAGTACCAAAGAAGAAAACTACAAATAAAAGCAAGTAGAATTTTATATAGCAAAGCATTGGTTTTGCTCTCTTTCAGTCTCCATTTCTATGAAATAAGAATAGTAGATTTATTTAACATGGTTAAAGAAATGAAAATAAAGCTAAGAATTTTGAAGGGTCATATTCAATCTACAGAACACTGTACTGCAAAGAGGAAAAAGGAGGCTTCTTTTCAAAATATTTTTCTGCCTTGAGAGACTTCTGCAAAGAAAAAAAATTCACTCACACCCTCATAAAGGGTTAGAATTGCAAACTTAAGGCATCTCTTATGCTTAATAAATACCAAAACATATATGCAGTTCCATCATGCAGCTCAACATGTCTCTCACAATAGAAAATACAATTTCATAAAAATGGATATTTTAATATTAATCTAAAGATCTAACACTTTTATAGTGCTTCTTCCCAAAAGGTTAAAACCATCATGTTTTCTCAAATCCAAATTCTAACAAAATTCCCTTAATCAGAACTTAGAACTTGCGAACAACAAGTATGTAAGATTCTGAAGTCACAGACAGAAACCTCCTAATGAGGGTGTTAAAGTTCCCAGAAAATTAGCCTAAAGATACTTTGTACATATGAAAACATTCTGCCAACTTCTAATGATATCTTGGAAGAATTTTTTTTAAATCCCTGAAAATTAAACAGCAGCTGAAAAACTAGAAAGCCTAAAAACCATTACAGATCATCATAAAGCAGACTTGGATAAAATAGGTTAGCTCATAAATCAGAGCTATAGAATCAACTGCAGGCTAACTAAAACAGCGGAAGCAGTACTGTTTGCAAAGGAACTCTTAACTCCAAACAATGCATCTCACCAACAGAAAACAAACACATTAAAAGAAAGGAAATTAGTGAAGTCATTACACAAACCCAGCTGGGAAGCCAGCTGTTTAAAGATGAAGCAAGCTCTCTAATTCTTGATCTTTGGGAGTGTCTAATTAGAAAACAACTAAAAAGTTGTTTTCCAAGAGAGAATTGAAATGAAAAGAAAAAGAAAGCTTCCTCTCAGAATCACATTCCTCTGCTGTAATAGAGCAGGTTTTTGGAAGGCTGAAAAACTAAGCAAAAGAGAAATGTCAATGCTGCAGTTAGGGCATCAATTATGCTTAAATAAGTGCAGCAATGTACATAAGCATAACACTGTGAAGTATACATGAATGGCTTTTGTTTTGCAACTTACCTGTTAGGCTTTCACCCCACTGTTTAAAAAATTAAATAGATGAATTGCAAGCCTACAGTGTTAATTACCTTCCTTGAACAAACCAGTTAGGCAAATACAACAGAAAATTGTTCTTAGGACCAGAGACCGTGAACTTTCTGCTCAGGGCCACCTTACCTGCAGGAGATGCAGCAAAATATATTTCTTTAGTCATAGTACTGCTATCCTAGCTTTGCAATTCTTTATGTTCACAGCACTACTGCTTTGATACGGGTAACTTCAATGTACAAAGGAATATGAAGGATATTGTAAATGTAGGGATCAGATTGACAGAGACAGGTGTGAGAGGTTAAAGGAGACTGGATTTGAAATAGCACTGGTAATGATACACTGACTAGAGGATAAGCATAACATTACTTCCTAACAGATGCATCTAGCAGTTTTAAACCTTTTGAGAAGATAAATGTGAAGATATAAAGCTTTTCTGAGTCAGAGGACCTATGTAATCACTCTTCTATTCTGGGATGTTTGTCATCAGACTTAGTAGGAGAGCCAAAGGAATTGGAGACTGCTTTACCAACTGTCTTTAAAACATGCTCTGAATGGATATTGTCCCCTGCCACAATGCTCTGAAATGGAATTCCAAAATGTTTCATCACACTGTATGTTTCTTACATCTTCAAAATCTCTCACTGTTGTTATTATTCTTTATTATACCCCATCTACTACAAAGGCACAATTTATGTCACTGTAGTGGTCACATTTAAACTGCAGTTGTAAAACAGTTTCCCAATATGATTCAGTTCTAGAGTGCCATCCACTGAAATACTAATTCAATTACCAAGAAAACTGTAGCAGACAAGGTGAAGTTTAAAGTTTCAGATAATTTGATTCAAGGGAAGGATCTTGAGGCATCAAGGACGGCATTTAAAAAAAAAAAAAAGTTACATGAAGCATGACCATGCAGGGAAAGTGTTTTAATGTGCACTGATTTTTAAGAATGCTGTGGTTTCCTCTTTTCTTCTCATTTGTACTTATTTCATTAACAAGAAGAATGGTTTTGCCTGACAGCCTCCATTTGGCAAATGTACCTCCCCTGTTGGCTCTGAGCTGTGCTTTTTTATGCCTTCTTCATTCTCTGTTTTCTTTGGGTTTCTTCCCCCATCCCTCTTGTAGTAATTCTGACCTTCTCATTCTCAAACTTTCCTAATCTTAGTTCTTCCAAACCCACTCTCCTCACCCCCACACTGTCTAATAATAGCATTCTATTTCTTTACAATTGTTATGGAAAAAAACTTCCATCTCCTGAAGAAGCTAAATATTACTACCCTTACTTTGCAAACAGGAAAGCAAAACAGAAAGGCAAAGTGATGAGACAAATCAAGAGAAGGAATCAGTGCTTAGACCAGGAATTAGCACATAGATGGTCTGCAACTTGTCCTGTGACTGAGTTTTTCTCATATTCTTGAGGGGACCCTTTCATGGCCATGCGATTATATTGGCTGCTCAGTTGAAGCAGACAACAGCCACACTGTCATTTTGCTGCAGCTTGGGCTGTTTCCACTATTTGCAGCTCACAGAAGGCCCCTATGAAATCAGGGATAAAGTATGAATTACACTGAATAGGCTGAGGTTAGTTTTAGGCATCACAGCATCCAGAAACTCTAGACAGTCCAAGCATCACAGACATCTGTATATGTCACTGATATACAAACCTAACACTCAGTATGTACTGGCAATCTCCGTGCAGACAATATTATATCTCTGTATGGGCTGATGGGGTGAACTCAAGCAAAAATACATAATAAAAAATGAAGCTATCCTCCTATGTAATTTCTTAAGAAGTATCATTGCATATAAGAATATTTTCACCTTCTTTTCTTAATTATTGAAAGAAAATCTAAGAACTACTTTATGAATTCTGATGCATTTTTACTGACAATGTATTTACTTCATACTAGCATGAATATAGGATGCTACTTCAGGGGAAACAAAAAAGATAAATTTCCATATAACTGAGGAATAACCATTGAGGCTGTTTGTTTCTTTTAGACATTATACACAGCTGTTGTAAAGTTGGCAAAGATGCGTGCCAGAAAGCTACATATCTGATATTACAAACTGTTTGTTTCACCCTTTGTTCAGTAACAGCTGGTAAAATGGTATTTAAGAACAATTTTGATTTAATCAAATGAGAAACTATGTTGCAATATACTGTACTGCCTGCAGAAAATAATTGGACAAACATTGATTTTTATGTTGCTATAATAGTTTCATTTTCGATAAATAGGAATTTATATGCATAGTTATTTGCTACCATTCCTCTCTCCATGTACAAGCTAGAGATTTACTTGCAAACAAAATAAAACAAACAAAACAAACCAGTCTTGAAATGAAGTTTAGCTGTTAGAGAACCGCCAGAGCTGGAAAAGGTCTCCCTTAAGATTTCAGTTTTATGTTCAACTGACATTAGACCAAGCTGGTGTCAAAGGGAACCAGACATTGGGATTTACAGAGAGGTAGAAAGAAATTAGAGCACACCAATACCAGCAAAAAAGGAGCATGAAGAGAAGACAGAGCATGGAGGATAGCATAAACCTGACTTTATTGTTCAATTTCATATATACATCAAGCATAATTTGAATTTTTAACTGAGTTATGCATTTTAAGAATGAAATAGTTCTTCAGTACAATGAGACAAGATAGCAGACAAAATATAGTGTGTAGTATCCACAAGGGCTCTGACTTAAAGCAGCTGTTTTCCTCCATTGATATGAATAAAACTTGCATTTTGCTTTAATTATATCAGTGTAAATCAATGTCAGAATCAGGTCTAAAAATATGTTTGCTGAGAAATGAAGCTAGCAATGATCTGGACACCAATCATTCACACTAATTAACTGTTACTTACCCTACCATTTTGCACTACAACTAGCTCTATCAAAGACAAAGCCTGGACATTCATCTAAGAATATTTCACTCAGTGGATCTTTCCTCACTGTCCAAATCATACAACATGTTATCCCTTCTCCCTCAACAGCCCTCTTACTTTGTCCCCAGACGCATTTCTTTCTTAAGCACCCTCACTATCCTCAGGCACACAATTCTCCTCAGCTTTATAAGTCATTAGTCTTGTAGATGGCAACACAAGTCCTTACATCAATTCAGTCCCTTCAAACTGAAAATGTACACATAAAAGTAGAAATGTAGTGTAAGAGCCACAGGGAGTCTTTCCAGTAAAAAAATATGACCAACCCATAGGGGAGCATCAGAGAAGTTGGCCCAAGCCCGTGTGGTAGTGAATCAGCCTGTCCCACTTGGACTGGTTGTCAGGGATCAGTACCTGGATGAACCAGTGTAGACATAGCCATGGTTGCCACCTTGATGACAAAGCTTTCCTTTGACGTCTAAATGGAAGTGGAACTGCCAATGAAGCAATTATGAAATGACCAGGGTTTTGGATATGTTGTCTTGTTTTTAACTAAAAATTGCATCCAAATCAAACATGTTTGGTCTAATAAGGTTTTAATTCTCCCCAATGTTATCATTCCTCTGTCTCTTGCAATCTGTGTTCCAGATACAACTTGCCATCTGCACAGCAGTGAATACTGAAGAACAGGAATCATAATTAGCTACCAATGAAAGCCTAAAAGTTGTACAGTTTATAGTGTTACTTCTGGTTATAAAGTCTTGAAATATTCATGTGTTAGCTGCTCTCTGATAGATCTTTCTATTTAATGACTTTCAAAATACAAATTACTTTCAATTTTAAATCTCAGCATAAATACTGAAGCCCTGTTCAGCCTAATCTTAACGTTAATGGCAACATCTGGATCTCAAGCCTGGAGAAACAACTGATGAACATACCATTCAAATATTTCATTATACTTTGTTCATCTTTAAATATCCTATTTATTCTTCCTTCTACTTAAGACCTGATCTTTCCTTTTCCCCTAATTTTAATCATGACTTTCCAATTTGAATTGGAATTTTATCTTTCTTCTCTCGTGATTTTGAAGAATCTTCTTTTTCTTGGTACTATTTCTCCCGTCTTCTGTGAACACTATTTTAATTAATGATTTTCTGCAGTGGAAATGAGTGTAAACTCTATTTCTGTACTTCCTCTTTTGAACTCAATTTTCTTCTGGTGAACTACTGCACTGATTTGCCCATACTTTATCTTACCTCCATTGTACAGAACAAACTGACTTTCTGATGCCGGAGCACGTAATTTCATAAAGAGAGTTAATTCATTTGAACTTGTTTTGGAACTACAGAATCACTTTGTTCCTTTGAATGCAGCCTAAGGAAACCATAAACAGAATCTGAATTCCTTTGGGCTATTCTCTGCTCAATTTAGCCAGTTTTCCTATGGCTTTCCCTACTCTGCCCATTATCTACTGCTCAGGTACATGTACTAGTTTAATATCCTTAGTATCAGAAACTAAGAAGAGCATAAACAGGTTGCCCAGAGAGGTGGTGGAAGCCCCATCCCTGGAAGTTTTTAAGGCCAGGCTAGATGGGGCTCTGAGCAACCTGGTCTAGTGGGAGGTGTCCCTGCCCATGGCAGGGGGGTTGGAACTAGATGATCTTTAAGGTCCCTTCCAACCCTGACAATTCCATGATTCTATGATTCTATAAGAAACCCTACATTTCTTACACAATTATTCTGTGGGTGATTTAAATCTTGCCATATTTTAGGGTTTCCTGGAAGTTATTTTGCAGAAGTACACCATCAGCTCTTTCTGAACTGTTTTGCATATTTCCAAGCAGGCATTTTTCCACATATTAAGAATGAGCCCTGTCATTTAGTCATCCTTTGGATGATTATGGCTTCAGCTTAAGTTTATTGGGACTTTTCAGTGTGACTGTAATATATAGGATGAAAAGCACTCATGACATTTGATACCCATTAATTTGGGAATTCACAATTTAATACCGTCAGCGTTATGAGAGTCTTACTTATTTGCAAATACATTTCAAAGTGTGTTTACTTGTGCTTATAATGACATTATTCTGAGAATATTTCCCCTCAAAGGAATTTATCATATTTTGTTTGCTATTACCAACATGTTTTTTGAGCTGTTAGTCTGAAACAAATATTTAGACAAGTGAAGGAAGTAGTATTATTATTTCTCCCATTGCACATTAGTAAAATGTAAAGTACTGTGCACCTAGATTGTTATCTGTTTCTGATGAAGCTTGTGATTATATTTTCTGGGTTCAGTTTGAAAGCTAAGACATCTGTTTATCTGGTGCATACAGAATAACTCTCATGTCTCTTCATCTCTAAAATTTTCAAAGGCTTTCATTCTGTTTTAAATCCTTTGAAGAAGCAGTAATCAAAGACAAAAATTATCAGAGGTACATTTTTGTTTTCCAAACAATGAAAATAACAACGTTCATCCTACTCCAATTTCAGGCACTTGCAATGAGACTTCAAACCTGGAGATTTGCCACACAAATCAAAAGTAATATGGGTAGCAGCAAACTCCAAAGTGCTGGCTGGATTACTGTTAATATGGGTACACCCCCCTAGACTTCAATTCATCATATAAATTTAAACCAGGCATTTAAATAATAAAGACCAATAAGGCAATGCAAAGACTTCAAAAAACACATCCCATCACAGCATGACAATGCATCAAAGTTTTTTCTTCTCCTTCCTTTTTATTCAAATAAAAAAAATCAGGGAGAATAACAGTGAAATGCCTTTGTAGCATAAAAGCATTCTGAAAACAGAACATTGAACGAACAATATTTTTCCTTTCAAAACACATTTTCAGTTTGGAAACTTAAGTTGAAATAATATTTTGCAAGAAAGAATTAATACATTCTTGAAAAGAAATTGGCATTGCTGTTGAATTGTTAAAAGTAAGGGTTTTTGCTGCCAAGTTATCCAAACTATAATTTTATTTAGCACTTCGGGGGAAAATTAACAGATATTTCTTGAAGAAGAAAGTTGGTTATGCATTTTTCATTCATTTATTACTTCTACACACATCTCTAGAATGATCATGCCACTTGGAATAGTCCTTAGGCAGAAGNCCCTTTAAGTACTGGAAAGTCACTATTAGGTCCCCCCGAAGTCTTCTCTTCTCCAGGCTGAACAATCCCAGCTCCCTCAGCCTGTCCTCATAAATATTTAGTCAAGTTTAAAAATAGTGGGAATATGTGAAAAGATTTTGCAAAAATTCTAATTAATTTGGGCAGATTTGGATATCATGGGTAAAATCCTACACAAACTTGAAGTGCTAGTTTGAAGTCTTATAGGAACAAGTGCTGAAAGTGGCAGCCTTTTCCATATTATTTTAGGACTACAAATTTGCTGCCTGTAAAGTACAGTTCTAGCTCTCACTCCTATGGGTGATTAAGACTGTTTTACCAATGCCTTTGAGACGATCTATTCCCAGACTACTACTGAAGGTGGTAATTCACTCAACCCTCCCTCTGCCTGTATATTCATCTCCCCCATCCCCCATTAGCATTTACACAAAAGGAACTGATCCAACTGAAAAGTTTTAATATTTGGGAGGCTGGGTGTTGGATCATTTCCCAGACTTAGCTTACAAGGTAGCCACATGATCTCATGTGCTAGCACGAGAAAAGGTGGGAACAGACAACTGGGGTGGGGAGCATGGAGGGATCACCTCCATTAGCAGTGTTTCATGCTTAAGTTAGATTGAAGTGTTCATGAAAGTACAGACCAATTTAATTCATATTTCCAAGGTCCTCAGTCTTTCCAAGATAGATGAGCAACTGTCACACTCTCTGACTCTCACTTCTACCTCCCTCCCCTCCATCTGGGAACAACCTCAAGATGCTATCATCACAGCAGCAAAAGAGCCCTCAAAAGCATATTTGCCTGTCAGCTGGGTAGTTGACTTCAATTAGAAGTGTGAGGAGTTTTGTCCTCTAGGTCACAGGTAGATTTTTATAGTCAGATTGGGTTGGCTAATGAATCCATTACATTTTGTGCCTCTACCTGCATTGTTTCCTTTTTGGGGAAGGGAAATAACAGTACGATCAGCTATTCATATCTTATGACCTTGCTCTAGATGGAAAATATATAATTAAAGAAAAAACAAAGCAATTGTTTTGAAGAAACTTGAGATTTTCATGTTACAGTTGCAAAATATGAGAAATGGAAAAGGTGATGGAAATCAAAAGTAAAGAAGGAAAGAAAAAGGAGAAAAACAAATACATATTATTTTAAATATATTAGCATAATGAAAATGGTTTAATGAAACATCTGAAATATATTAGTAGCCCTTCTGCCTCAAACCCATGAATAATTGTATCTTCATAAAATTCATTTCTTCATTAACCTCAAAAATATTGAGAGAAACTTTTGTATGCATTTGAATATTGACAATATATCTGCTATAAAACAATATGCTAGCAAGCATTCCAGAGAGAGAGAGGGAGAGAGAGAGATAAACAACTGGTACTTTTTTGGAATATGTCTAAAATATTAGCTGGTTTAATTATTTTTTTTTTCTCACAGAAAAGGATCTTTTTGCCTTTTTACTTTCATTGGGTCTTGCTCCCTCCTCTGCTCTGGTCATTTGCTCCCTGCTTCACCTGGAAGAATATCCCACTGCTCAGTTACAATGTACATGTATAAATCATTGATCCAAATACTAAGTCAGGTATATTTGGCCACTTTTTCAGGAACAGAATTCCCAGGAATGTGAGGTCAGAACAGACAGCTATTTTCGAAATAATTTAAAAAAAAGCCCAAAACAAAAAAAAAGGGGATTGTGTTTAGAAGACAGATTTAACAAGTAATAGGTAAAATAGATTTTGTACCTTGCACATGAAAGTATTTTTAAGTGCCATGTAACTCATCTCTCATCCTCTTTGTCATTTCTAGATGAGGCCTCTCAGAAGAAGGGGAAGTCTGATTTATCTAACTGACCCCCAGTGTTGATCACTCAGTGTTAATAAAATGCCCTATTGCAGGCAACAGCTCTCAGCAGCAAGCTTTCCTGAAATCACACAGAATCATTTGGGTTGGAAGGGACCTCTGGAGCTCATCTAGTCCAACCCCCCTGCACTGGGCAGGGACATCCCCAACTAGATCAGCTTGCCCAGAGCCCTGGCAAGCCTCGTCTTGAATGCCTCCAGGGATGGGGCCTCAACCACCTCCCTGGGCAACCTGTTCCAGTGTTTCACCACCCTTGTGGTAAGGAACCTTTTCCTAGTATCAAGTCTAAATCAACTCATCTCCAATTTAAAACCATTGCCCCTTGTCCTTTCACTAAAATGCTACTGAACAACAGTGAACTGCCTGTGAAGAGGAGAAAAAGGCATTTTCAGCAATGGTCTTGCACAGGCATGGGGTTATATCTTATTCTGAATCAGGGACATGACAAAGGAAAAAGGAATCCAAGCGTATAATGTGTCTGGTGTCACTTCAAAGATTTTGGCCTGTGTCTACAGCAGGAGGTAGTGAAAACTACAGGCACAGTCTGAAAATCACTTGGGTTCTCCTGTGGCCCCTGGTGCGATAACTGTGCCAACAGCAGAGGGAGCATTAAACTCATTGCCCACGGGAAAGTGTGGGGAGTGATACCCATGTTCCTAGAATCCTTGGATGGGTAGGATGTGCTCGTTAGCCTTCTGGCAGTCATCCTAGGAGAAGGACAACTCTGATTCCAAACCCGGGCAGATGGAGCTTGTTTAGCCCTGTGAGGCCTTCCATCTAAGAGAAGGACACTCTAATAAAACCTACATCCTAAGGACTTGGCTGCCAGCGTCCAAGCTTGCTAGGCCCTGGCAGATGAACCTTAGGACTAAAGGGTGGGTCCAGCTCTGCGCATGCTGTGTCTCACCTAAAAAAAATCCATTGCGCAGGCTCGAGGGTGCTATCCGCTATCCTCTTTTTATCAGCGTGCTTGGAAAAGGTGCTGATGAGGAGCATGGATGGAGCCCTCCCTGGATCTTCGTTCACGAAGCCTAGCCATACACATACATACAGTGAAAACCAAGAGAAGCACTCTCACAGTGCTCAAGACCTGGTGTCCACACCACATGTATCTCACATTTTCTCACTCTGGGCTGCCTGTAGTCTGGTCCCAGAGGATGAATATTCACTCAGTGTGCCCACGTGGAGAGCATCTTCCAGTTTAGTTTTATCCCCAAAAAGCCTGGCTCACATTCTCTGAACAGCGTAGAAAAGGAGACCAGGAGATATGTTTCAGAAATGTGCTCCTAATCCAAACACCCCCAGGTTATCTGAGGCATTTAGGCAGACAGATATATCAGAGACTATGGAAGACCTGTGCCTTTCTGAAGAAATATTTAGAGAGTAGGCAAGACATTCTAGCATGTCTGCAACAGCAGTAACTGCCACTCCCTAAAGGAAAAGGGAATTGGATGTATATACCTGATGGCAAAATTAAAGCAAAGCTGAGCCCTACATGTATGCTGCCCAAAACAAACACTCCCCTTAATGTTCCTGTCTGTGAAAGCAGAACTCCACGACATTAAATGAGGTATTTGTATATATTTACACAGAATCTTTTTCTTTTATCTTCTCTGTTTGTATAGACCTATGAACCTCTGAGAATTATCTGTATTTATCTGTCTGAGTCCTCCCACTTGGTTTTGTATCTCTTCAGTTCTATCTTTTCTTTATTTCCAGAACTCCACATGGCAGCTTTCCAATTGTATTTATCCACTCCAACTAATTGAGTCACATAAATGCAAGTAATTTGAAGCATTATTGTGAGAGATTTCTGTTTGCCTCTTTAATTAAGCAGTTGTTCACAGGTGCATACAGTTACAACAAAATTAATTGATAGCTTTATATTGCAGTTCTTGAGTCTGCTGCTATTTGGTGTTTGCAAACAGTGCCATTAGATACAATATGTCTTATCTTGTTCATAGGGAACATGTCTCATTTTCCTTCAGAAAAGGTTAGGACAGATTGACCTATATATTGGAAAATCTATCCAAGCAATAAAGGTAATTTTCCTAAGAAAGAAACAGAGCAAATATTTATTTATGGAATAGTTTATTACCAATGGGAAGAGCTGCAACCCTACTTTATTTTTCTGTATCCATAGCAAGTATCTTGAATGTCAAAAATCATTGGTAGGGGAAACTAATAGATTCTTGTGGAAATTGTGGGCACTTCATTTATTGTTGCCAGGGACTTCATTACTTTACCCACACAGGATTGTTATAGGATTATTAATAAAATGTCTTTTAAATAATCAAATTTTTTTTCAAAATAAAACATTAAAAATACTACACACAAATGGATATTAGCAACAACCTGGGAAAACTTTAGAAATGTAAGCATGTAAGTCTGATTTCATCCTACATGACTCTGCGTACCTAATTTCAGGCTACTGGTAGTCTAAATGGAAAAAGATAAGCATAATCCAAAGGGCAATTGAGCCAATTTAAAGTTGGAATTTCCACCTGGAAGTAACTACTGCTTTCTTTTTAACTATGCGTTAAGTATCAAGTTATGTGGAAGGAATTTAGACCACAGGAATGTTTCTATAACATATAATATTCCTGAATTATCTTTATTTTCTATTTTCTATCAAGATCTTAATTTAAGACTAAAATACATTTCAAGTTGCTAGGCACATACCCTTGTTTAGTATGCATAAGTAAGTATATCAGAATCTGCTCTCTGATTGTTTAAACTCTTCTTGGTTAGATTTTTATTCCTTGAAACAAAAGTAAAAGGAAGTTTAAAAAGGTAATAAATAAATAGATAATTTACTACTAACTGAGATCAGAGCAATAAGAAGTGTATATTTTCTTCTACATTTAAACAACCCCAAACTTCTGTCATATGCTTTTCCTGTAGACTATACCAGTGACAGCAAGAATATAAGCACTGTCCTAAAATTATTTATATTAATTATTTTCTACAGAGCAAACTCTGCTTAGTAGATTCAAATGAAAATTTATGCCATGTAGAAAGAATAGAAAGCTCGCACTTAAATGAAAACAATTTGTGTCGCTGTGACTGAAAAAAAAAAGAAAGTATTAAAGAGTAAAATCAGCAGATTTCTGTATGAAATTTAACAAGAGCAGGTGCTGGATTCTGCACTGAGGTCACTTAATTTGTTCGGTTAGGAAAAGAGAAGGCTAAGGTGAAACCTCATCACAATCTACAGATTCCTTAAGAAGGACAGCAGACAGGGAGGTGCTGATCTCCCTCTCTGGTGACCAGTCACAGGACACAAGAAAATGGAATGAAGCTTCATCAGGGCAAGTTCAAACTGGGCATTAGGGAAAGGTTCTTCACTGAGGAAGGTGGTTGGCCACTGGAATAGGCTCCCCAGGGATGTGGACAAGGCACCAAGCCTGTCAGAGTTCAAGTAGCATCTGGATAATGCTCTTTGTCATATGGTTTAGTTTTAGGTAGTCCTGTGAGGAACAAGGAGTTGGACTCCATGGTCCTTAATGAGTCCCAACTTGAGATATCTATGATTCTACAAATTCCTCCCTACCAATTTGATGGCTTATCTGAGATCAAATCCACTCATATAATGTTCATGTCCTTGTTGGAACATCTGATGTTTGTCTGGGCTAGAAGACAGTAACTGGCAGCCCAAATGAAATTATTCTACTCCATATTGCAAAAAAACAGGACCATGTGTGGTGAGCAGCCATGTTTGAGGAGCAGGAGGCAGTAACTTCCATCTAAGGGATAGAAGATATCATGAGCTTTACATGAGCATGCAGTCTTCAAACATTTCAACAGGAGAGCGTTGAGAAGAAAGTGTAAATCTTTTAGCTTCATTAGAAGAAAGTGTAAATCTTTTAGTTTCATTAGAAGAAAGATGTAATAGAGGGATACTGTGTCCGGTTTTGCTGTCACACTTTACAGTTGCACTAAGCAGTCTAAGAGAAGATCTGAGAGAAGAGCTACAAAAGAGGTAAGCTGAATAGTGGTAAACTTAAAGAGCTGCAGGGGTTTTTTTATTTCCCTAGAAGAGTAATACTTGATATGACTGCAGTGAGCATATACCTCATTTGGAGAGAACATTTTGGCAAGTAGAGACAATTCCTAATACAGCAGGAAAAGAAACAAAAAAAAGACAACAAAGAGGTCCAATAGCAGAAACCTGAACACAGACACTTTTAGTTTTAAAACAAAGTGCACTTTTCTAAGTGCCTTGAAAGGGCTTTGAAAGGATCTTTTATATTTTCATTATCACTTTAGTTCTCTGTATAAGTTTTAGGTTACCATACTAAAATCTATTTTGCAGCTCACCTCAAAATGATGAAAATGCTCTCTGAATTGTTAACTGAAAAATCTGTGTCTGCAGTATTCTGGATATTAGACAGTTAAAACAGTTGAGGTGAGAGTGTATTATAAGTGAACATGTAGGTATCTGACTGAACAGAACATAAACCAGGGGATGGCTTGATTTTTCTTCCCCTCACAAACTCAAATATAGTTCAAATATAACTATAAAACTGTCCCTAGCACTCTTTACTCTCCACTGTCCATAAGCTGAACCTGAACACTGGTGATCACTGTTTAGTTGGGACATCCTTTAGAGGTCATCAGGGTTATCAGGCTTTCTCTTTTAAGATCAGAGCGTGTGTCTACCCACCCTCTGGCACTTATGCAAACATGCATATTTGCACAAAATTCTGTTCAGTGTGGTCTAAACTGTTAGGCAGAAGAATCCCATGTGTGACTTAGTGCTGTTGTGTTCTTTTTCTTGAACTTTTACATAGCATCTATCACTGCACTATGTGGAGACTTCTGACAGAGCTGGGCAATAAAACTGAGGAGGCAATATTTATTCAAGGGAAAAATCTATTGTGTTACCATAATAATCACAGAATCACAGAATGTTAGGGGTTAGTAGAGACCTTTTTAGATCATCTAGTCCAACCCCACTGCCAGAGGAGTTGAACCTAGAGCAGGTTGCACAGGATGGCATCCTGTCAGATTTGGAGCATCTCCAGAGATGGGCTCCACTGACACCTCTCCCTCCTTATCTCCTTCTTCCCCCACCTCCCCTTTCCCACCCCATTTCCTGGCTCTTTTCCCCCAAGTCACAGAGCACCTGGGCTCAATTTCAGACCCCTCCCCACCCTCTCCCTCCCCAGGTGTGGCTCTTTGCCCTCCCACCCACTGCCCTTTATCCCTGGCAGGAAGGGTAGCAGCTCTAGCTGCGCCCAACCGGGCTGAAGGAGGCAGGAGACTCCTCTTGGCATCACCGGTGAGTTCCCCATGGGTGCACCCTGCTTGGAAGGGGGGGAGAAAGGCCGGGGGGCCTGGGGGCCCCCCGGCCAGGTAGGCAGGAGGAGGG
>VWZO01004080.1:16181-36191 GCA_013396975.1 Bucco capensis | reverse complement strand
AGGCAGGCAGGAGGAGATTTTGTGGTTGCTTCAGCATCACTCACGGGTGCTAGCTGTGTGTTCTCAATGAGGATGAGCTCTTCTGCATGCCACTTGGGCTGGGTGAGGGTCTCACTTGAGGTTCTGGGATGGGTTAAATCTAGTAGAGCAGAACATTATGAATATTTTCTCATCTGTTTTTTTTGTTTAGATTTGGTCTTTCAATGGGAAAGGATTTCCTCAGTGCAAATACACATATGCACATTCCATAGCTTTTTTTCCAGAATCTTTAGGAAGTTTACTTAAATCTGTTATAATTCATGAAGATTAAGGAATCATCGTCNTGATTTTCAGACTGTGCCTGAGATTTAGGAATCACCATGTGGCAAATGATCATCCTGAGCTGGTTTATAGATCTGCTTTTGTTGATGAGGAGGAAGCTCTAGTTCTGAAATGAAGTATTGCAAAAATGCATGGCGGAGTTTATTTGCTCTGTCTCTGTGAATTTGTATCAGTTTTACATCAGACTAGGCATAAAAATATTTTTCTTTTTAACTGCCAGCAGTGAAAACCTTGTACTTGGATCTGAAAGTCACTGCCAACAGTAAAGTTTTCTCAGGCCAAATTATTACAATTGAGTAGACGCCTTGTCTCCAGTGGGGTTGTGAAGGTGCAAATAAGGGCAGCATTTGGCATTCTAGTGGGAAACTTGGAGATAGAATAGCTTCACTGATGACATATGAAACTGACTATAATCCAGCTTACTCCCCCAGAGCTGTTGGGTCTGGTAAGCAGAAAACAGAGTTATGAATCAAAGTCAAAACATACAATTGTTTCTGAACCAGACATATATGACTCAGAGGGAGCCTATCAGTTGAGAAGGAAGCTGCCTTTCCTTTGAGTCACCTTAAGTATGTGTCCATTTGACATGGTCTAGCATTTGTAACCCAAGAAAACAGAAAATTAAGTATAAGCAGCCAGGTACAATAAGACATTTGTGACTCACCAGCACCGTAAATTCCCAGTTAGGAGCTCACTAGCAGATGAATGACTTTTTAACCTGCTTAGGTATCTGTGTGGCTTTTGGGTCAGGAGTCACAGAGTGACTTAGCATGGGACTAAGCTGGCTGAGCATGCCAGCTGTTGTGAATCCCAGCTGAGGTGCCTGTCTTCTTTGGATGCCTAAATCAACTCTGAAAACTTTGCCTTTTAGTCTTTCCTCTTCCAAACTTCTCCATACCCGAGAGTTGAAAGTAGTTGTCCAGCAACAATTTTCCATTTGTTACTACTCCAGTTCTGAGGGAAGACAACCAACTGCAGCATCTCATGGGCCACAACACCGGGAAATGCATAATGGCTGTCAAGTTTTGGCTGCAACAACTGAGTAACAGGAATTTGTTTCCAGATGGAGCTGGGATTTAAAAAAAAAGAAAAGGTTGAATTACTGCCCTCTTTAAAGCTGAGTGTTACATTCAGTATTGGCCATGCAAAATGGGCTCATCACTTGTAGAATGAGGTACAGCAAGAAGAAATTATGGTCAGCTTCCCCAGGGAGGTACAGAATCAAGTGCAGAGGTGAAAAGATTTATTTTTAATCAAGTGGATAATCCTCTTCACTGTGAAATGGGAATTACCTCAGATATAAACATTAACTATTGTAACTATTAAGTATGAGGTTATATTAGATTAATTATTGTGTAAATGTGAAATAAACTGTCGCAGCATTTGCAGTATGTAAAAAGGACGAGCGGAGAGTCTAAATTGGATATTTAACTCAATACACAGAAAGATACTTTGATTTAGTGGTCACATGATTTAGTGGTAATAGTTACAAATTCAAGGTGTATGGTATTGAATCATGTTGAATAATACTCTCTTATTCCACTTAACAATATTTAATGCAGTGATTAGAAATTCCACAGCAGGCAAAGGGAGTGAGGCTAACACCTCATACTGATTTTCATTAAGGTTTGGTTACCTAACTCCTCTGGATTAATTTGAGAATGCAAATAGCACTGTTAGGTTTTTATTAGTGATAATTATATAAAACTGCTGTTTAACATTTTTATTTTGATAAAGTGCATTATTTGTTTGAATCAAAATCAATTAGTATAAATAGTTGCAAATAATACTTTTTTAATAACTGGTTGTATATGAACATAGAAATAAATATATAATTATGAAATAATCCTTTTCTATATATGATGCATTTCTTTTACTATTTATTTCTTCTTACTTTACAAAATAATAATTCTTTGCCTTATAAATTCTATTTTTCTTGCAGCTATACTTTAGGGTCTGATTGATTTTTATTTAAAATACTTCCAGTGACCCAAGACTCCTTGAACTGATATTTAGGTAACTTTTATAATAATATAATAATTCTAATAGCTTTAAAAAGAACTTATTATTCTAGTGATAAAATACTTCCATAAGCATTTTTGAATGCAAACACAGAAACTCTGAAATTTTCAGGCTGTGTTCAGTGAAAATTTCTAATACAATAATTTAATTTGACTTAGAATACCAGCAATTCGCAGGGCAATAGTTCTAAAACACTCCCCTATGTTAACACTGCAAATTCTCCCCAGTCCATACTGCAGTGATATCTCTGTGTTACAACTTAACAAGATAAGATTATACATAATACTTTATCCAGTTGCAGTATTCTGGAACAAAATCCTGGTTTTTACATCACGATGAAAACAACTGATTTCCATGGGAGTTCCACAAAACTTAGATATCAGAACAACATTTCATACACAGTTTAAGCACTTGTATAAATATTATTTTGTCTCTAGATAGCTTTAGATTAATGTTGATATTGTTGAAATATCTATATCTGCTTTTCTTCTTACTGTGATGTTTATTACCTAATAAAAATGCTAAAGTTACCAAGAAAAGATGTTTAATTTGTTCTTGCTGCTTAGTTGCATGTTGCATCCTATTTTGTAGTAAATGGCACAGTGTCCCAAGTGGGCTGCCATACTGTCAGATACATTATTTATACATAGCATTACTGGTTAATCAATGAACAAAAACAAAGGAGCTTTTTCCCCCTTTTTCTGTGACATCTTTAAAGCTACAGTAGAGAAGAACAATTTTCCAATGTATAATGCTGTTACCCACTTTTGAAAATAGCTTCAGGAGTTTCCTGGCACAGCTTGCACCATGTATCTGATTAAATTGAATCTGATTGTTAGACAAATGCAGTAACGATTTGTGCAGTGTGGAACAGTAACTTAGTTAACTATGTAAGCTACTCTTTCTGCTTAAAAGTGAGCAAAATGTATTCCAGCAAATGTTTCCAACAGGAGACTTTATAAAAAAAATCTGACATGAAAACTGAATGGTCCATCAGGACTTTCCATGTGTGTTTGCAAGACAGCCAGAATTTAAAAAGTCAGTTGAATGCTCAGTAATTTTAGTTCACTCTGCACCAAACAGAAAACGAAATTTATAAGTGAATGAAGAACTGAAATATGAAAATATACATATGCAAATAAGAGAAATGCAGCTGTTCTGTGTCACAGAACGACAAGGGGGTTTTGTTTGTACTTCAGCTTATTCTGTCGTATTTTGTTCACAGACATTTCAGATCAATACAAAATATTCAGCTCTGTTCCAGTGATTGAATATGAATACATTATGTGCATACAGAAATAGTGATAATCTATGTTGATACAATAGTTCATTTTGCATTAGTGTCCTAGATGGGACAATGTTAAGAAGCAATTTAAATGAAATTCATTTAAATGTCAGCTCTCATGCTTGCGATTTTTCTATAATTGGTTATTTAATTAAAATAATTCTCATAGTCATTAATTTAGACTAAAACTTGCTGTGCACTGACATGTTTTAATTACATGGTATTAACAAAATTGATATGCTTTAAAAAAGCATGGTTAAATTTTAAACAAGAATAAATTAGAAATCTCATAGATCATTCTAGTTAGAGTATTTATGAGAAAAAATCATCCATTTAAAATGTTTATTATAAGCAAAGTCCCAACATTATTGGGCATGCATCATATTTGATTCCTGCTTCAGTGTGAGGAGACTTTTATGTTAACACAGCACTTCCATCTTTGAATTCCTTTAACCAACACACAATAAATAAGGTAATGAACCAAATTAAATATTAATAGAAATCCACATAAACCACAGAAGACAGACACAGAACTGACGTTTGAATTATACTATACCTTTGATATCATTAGAACAACATATTAATGAAGTTTTAAAGGGATGAATCTTTATCTACTCTTCATGAAGACAAAAAGGATTATATGTGCCTCATTGTGAGATGCAGATAAGGACTGGAAAAAAATTAACTATTCTAGTAAAATTACCTGAACATAAGAACTAAAGTCTTAGGCACTGATCCTGCAAGGTAATCCATAAGCAAGGATCCACATGCCCTTATGAAGTACCCTAAAGTCAAAGGAACTACTTCCAATAAATAAAATAGGTACTTTGTTTTCAGGACTGGGCTTATGCTCAAGAGTGTGAGAATCAGAATTTTATTTCATTGTCTATTAATTAGACTAGCTCTATATTACTTTGACCTTTTTAATATTCTATGATTTAATTGGATGATCAGTCTACCTCAGCCTATGATTGCCAATCATTCTGCATAATATACTTCTACTTTTTTTACTTTGTGCGCAGGATCAGATTTATTTAACAGGAAATAATGATTTTATTGTGAATGGCAGGGGCCAAAAAGGATGTATACAGACATTTAGAACTTTATTAATTCCACAACAAGATAATTTATCAGTGTTGCTTTTTCTGGCAGCCAACACATGATGGTTATTATACCTCTCCCAAGCTCTTCTTTTTTGATCCTCAAATTCAACACTGCACAGCCCAGAGTTTAAAATGCTGTTTAAAACTGAGGTCTTATTGGGTGTCACACTACTCACCAAGCTGGCTTATGATAAACACTGCAGTTACAAAATACTGCAAAAAGGCAACGCTTTTATGTGGGCTGTACTCCATTCCCTCATACAGTCTGAGGAGTAAATTCATGTAAGTGTAGATGTCTTGATACGAGCTAAAGATTGTAGGGTCTTCATAGGCAGAGGAGAGTAATAGAGCAGAGCATCTTATTCTAAACAAGATGCTTTACTCAGTTAGGTGAATTGCTCTCTAAAAGTGATTGTATGTCTCCATTTACTATAAAGAAAGGCTAGGACTAGGTCAGAGATTGAAGCTTCATCTACCTGAGTTCCACCCTTTCTGTCTGGATAGATTTGTGTGCTTTAATGTACTTGTTTGGTTCTGGCTTACACATTGTATATGTTGACTTTGATTTGCTCTGTTTTATAAATATCCATGGTCTGCAGTACTGTAATTTCTATGCATCTCACAGTCTTTAAAAATCTTTATTCTCCATACCTGTGTGAAGAAGGGGAGACATCCTTTTTCTTCAAGATAACAGGAAAGCTATGAGTTTACCAATATAGCACAGGAAGTCTGTAGCAGAGCCAGGAACAAAGCCTAGGCCAGTTAATGTCCATTTAAGGTCTTAGTACTAGCCAAGTGACCCATACTTCATATTTTCTCCAGTATGATTTCCTTCCTGTCTTGTTGCTGTACTGATGCTTTTTTCATGCAGTAGTAGTACAGTTGTCTTACCTTGTGAGCTAATGGAGGGGGATTCTGACTTAGCTGGAGCATCCTATGTTACAGCTGTTGCAATGAGGCTCTCTATAGGATACTTCTCTACAGCAAATTAAAATATGACTTTAGCATGCGTTAGCTAAAACTGACTAGCACAATTATTACCATTAGCAAAAAAAGAGACCTATTTATGTTACACCAGCAATCTAAATGTTGGTGTATGTCGCGATGATCTTAGCCAGTTGTACTTCAACTCCCAACATGTAAAAATGCTACTTCACTGCTGTTCTCTTCATGAAGCAGATCAACTAGCACAGTTATACTAGTATCTCTGATAACCAGATTTTCTACTCTCACTGTCAACATACTTTCCAATCTGTAAGTAATCAATATTTACATTGTGGTAAATGTGGAAGGAGAAAACCTTAACTGGAATAGATACAGTAACATATTATCATCCCTCTTTAGCAATGAAGTTCTTGAGTTGTAGGTCCCAAGTGTGTATTTATTAACTCATTTCCACAAGAAATGAAGCTTATGACAGTAAGTTTTACTGATGCTGGAGATGGACTTTTTTCCATGACTCCTGCAATGTAGAAGTATCTTGAAGTATATGTAAATACAATTTATTGATAGCCTCCCTAGAAAAGTTGCATCAGTGAAATCTTTGACAACAGTCAGCTTAATAAAAACTCCTGTCAGTCTTCTTGCTTACATTAGCGTTTAATACAGTGCTTCAGTTAAGAATACACAGAAGTCATCTTGAAGACTGCAGGGTGATCACTTGCCATAGGAACTATGGTTCTTTTAACAAAGCATCTTTTTTTAGGCCCCCATAGTACTTAACGTTTCCCTGTTCCAGTCTCATTAAACTATCAGGCTGACCAGGAGGAATTGCATCAGTTGGTATCCTCATCACAACAAAGAATGCTCTTTGAGCTTCCTGAAGCTCACTGTTTGTAGTAATTGATTATTATGGTTTAATCCCAGCCAACAACTAAGCCCTACATGGCTGCTCTGGGATGGGGGTGAGAACTAGAAGAGTAAAATAGTTAAAACTCGTGGGTTGAGGTAAAGACAGTTTAATAGGTAAAGCAAAAGGTGTGTGCTCAAGCAAAGGAAAACACTGAATTCATCACTTCCCATAAGCAGACAGGTGTTCAGGAAAGCAGGACTTCATTTACAACAGGGCATAATACAATGTGCAGCACTTACAAAATAGTGTAACTTTAGCATCACAGTTGTGCATTAGAACTACATCTTGGCATACTAATTTCTTCCTACTATGACACAAACCCCTAGCTTTCTAGAATTGTCAAAAACAACAATAACAAGAGACATGACTATTCAGCTTTTGAAAATATGTACACTGGTATGTCTTAGAGAAGAAAAGAATCAATCCATTACCTCTCTTTTTCTTTACATAACACTAAGGATGGGATTTAACTTTATACTAAACATCTTTATGAGAGACTGGTGTGTTTTAAGTTCTGCTAACAAACAGGAGGAATTTAGGTACTGCAGTCCAGCAAGACTAGAGAGCTATTTGGCTGTACTTGAAGCTGATGCTTGTATTTTGGCAGCTGAATTGCTCTCTAAATTCTGGTATTAAATGGATGTCAATGATTGAAACACTATCTATGACCAGAATAAAAAATATATATTTTTATTTAGTTTAAACACAGGTGAAGATTTCAACACAGAGAGTGAAGTCAATTTGGTATGCTATTATGCTATTAATAGAGCAATTAACAAAAAAACCCCATTTATAATTAACTTAAAGCTACAAGAAGTCTTGGAGGGGGGTTTCCTCCTTTTTCTTTTTTCTTTCTATTTGTGTCTTATCACATTGCCTATACTGATATCCAAGTCCTAAATAAGATCTGTCATGTTCCAGACTGTAGCCCATGGAGATGTTAAACACTGGTGTATTTTAGGAAATGCATAAATGTAAAGATAAGATATGTAATAGCACATATCATGTAATTCTATCATAATTTGTTGATGTGTTGCCAACAAATCTGTTTTGATTTTGGGTTCAGAACTGATTTTTTTCTCTTGGAAACTGCTCACTGCTATACATATATGTTAGCCCCACTTCAAGTTTCATGCTGAAAAGAATTCAGAAATAGCCCTGGGAACATTTAGTATTTCCTTGAAATAGCTGTGGATTGTCATTAACTGACAAACAGTCTGCTGCCAAGTTCTTGTAAGAATTGTATTTGTTGTCTGATGCCAAACAGCCTCTTTAAATGCTAATGAACAAGGTATGGCATGCATTCTGTTCTTGATGGATTATGCCTATACCTTCTGTGGTCAACAGAAGGGGAATTCCCGGCCCATATGATTTCCATTCTGGCACACTACTCTTTTCTCTGCTTACAAGGCAGTAAGCACTCAAATAGATTAGTCAATCTTATTTTTAAATTAAGTATAGCCTTCGCACCCTAACTCACATGTATAAAATCTGAAGGAACTGTGCCAGGCTGCCTACGCACGGTATGTGTTTTGTTTTCTTTAGAGGATTAAGCTCCTGACTTTAATATCAGTGATGCTCACTGTATACTGATATGCCTTTTAAATTCAAACATGAATGTTTCATAAATAGCTGATTTACATATTTGTCTTTACCTCTTTGGAGACAGATTTAAGGAGTTACAGTTTTAAATTGTCTTCTTTAGTGGTTTTCATAATTTCCTGCTACTGAAAGAGCTGGCTTGATACAGAAACAGATTAAAGAATCATATCTTTGTACCACATACATGCAATTTTATAGCCAATAGGAGGTCCAGATTTTTATATATCAATACCTTTGATTACACTTTCAAGCCCAGCTTTCCAAGAAGCTTAAACTATGCAGCAAATGGCAAGCTCTGGTGTTGTGCATTGAAAAGATTTTGTATTTTAATTGGTTTTAATTGTCACTCAATAACTGCTGTTACTCAGATGATCCTCTCCTACTAGTTTAGGATCTACTGAAAAGGCAAGAAAAGGTGCTCTAGGACAACAGCAAGCTACAAACTACAGGGACAATCCAATCTATCTTTAGTTAAAATGCAC
Source organism: Bucco capensis (assembly GCA_013396975.1). Taxonomy (NCBI): domain Eukaryota; kingdom Metazoa; phylum Chordata; class Aves; order Piciformes; family Bucconidae; genus Bucco; species Bucco capensis. The sequence continues at coordinate 27,524 of VWZO01004080.1, read as the reverse complement.
AACTATAAGATATAAAATACGCTACTAACAAAAATAAGGAATTACAAAGGTCAATAGGAAACAAAAACATAAGAATTTTTTATGAAATCACAGGGAGAGAATTTTTTGGTTTAGATGAGCTGCAATTAATTTCTCTGAAACCTGCAGCTGAGGCTGAGCCTGCAGTGGATCTCCGTACGGATCCCACCAACTTAACTGATTAAAGGTTATTCCTTTTTCTGGTCTTCATGAAACTCTACAAATAGCTTTGCTAGCTAATGTGAATTAAAAATTGTATTAGTTGATTCGGGGAGTTTAGCTTTCAACAGAACATGAACCTGGGGGGGTGGGGGGGTTGGGTAGGCATCTTGCTCTCTAACTACCTGTAGAGGTGGAAGGACTATTTTTCTATTTTACACTGACACATCTCTGGAAATTGTGCTTCTGCATGGAGAAAACAAGTTTCTAAATTAGTGAGAAGTTTGATCAAAGCTTGTGCCTCTCTGTGGAGAAAAAAAAGAAATCCTTAATGCCTTTTGAGTGAAATTCCTATAGGGGAAAAAAAGGGGATGGAAGAAGAGTAGCAAAAGTATCCTGTGTCTCTTATTTGCTGGAAGTGCTTGGTACGGTAAACATCCTGGATAAACCTAGACATTCTGTCATCTTCCATTCAGCAGTAGCAAATAAAATGGATAACCATACTTACAGGTATTAATATTACAAGAAAACAATTTTTTTATCACGTCACTCTAATTTGAAATCAACAATTTCTTCTAGTCTTCCAGCTATTTATAGCAAGACCTTTATAAGCTCAAACTAATTAATAAATGAGATCAATTTCAAGATTTTTTTTCTTCTTCAAAACCACATAATCATTCATTTTAGTAACATTTTAAAGGCCATGTCTAAAACAGATTTGCACCCATGTCCCCTATGTGAATTTTTCACTCTTTGGCAGCTTGCGATAGGTAGTGTATAATGACCTTTTCTCTGTTTGGAACAGGGATTAGAATAATATATTTGACCCTTTTTACTCACCTGGGAGTGATGCTAGTCTCCTTGTTCAATAAAGTAAAATATGTCTCTAGTGTCCCAAGGTTAAGGCCATGACTTTAAACTATTTAACACACACTATCAGGTTGATTCACCCCAATCAGACTCTACAGAGGGTTGTTTTTCCTTTTTCTCTTTTTTATTAGGCTGAATTATATATAGTTCATCACAACAATTTCTTATCCACAGTACAATTAGGGGAAATATTTTGCATTACACACAAAGCAAGTTAACCTGGTCACTGTGAATTATAACAAAATTTATGGCTGCATAAATAGCAGTGTAAACTTACAGAAAGACTAGTAATTACAGTGCCATTGATGGTCTTTGTTGCTTTAATTCTGAAGCAGCCAGAATGATTAAACTGAATCTTAATCGACTTCTCCATTAAAAATGCTGGCAGAGAAGCTCCCTTAACCTTTCTCATTGATTGAACACAACAATCACCATTCAATTATAATGCAAAGGGACATTTGTTATAATGTACAAAAGATGCATGAGCCATTTCCTTTTACTCAAGACAATCAATGAGATGACTCCTACCTCAGAGAATATAAGGTGAAGCTAGTGTACCTGGAAGAGCGTTAAAGTTAAAGCTGAACTTGGAGAACTGCAAATACTACCATTTTCAGGGAATGGAAAATTATTCTAGTGAAAATAAAACAAGCAATTCCCCACTTTATGAAAAGAAACTATCATCTTTGAAAGACAGATAAGAATACAGAATTGGAAGTATATTCACCAAAATTACAAGTAAATTCCTCAAAATTAGCAGTACATTCCTTTTTTATATAACCAAGAGAAACTCTCACAAAAAGACTCTAGATTTGATGTAAATAGAACTAAAAGTTAGATCTGGAATTCTATTACTGGTGATATATTTTCAGTCTGTGTTTATGAGGATTTTTTTTATATTTAAGTGGTTACAATTTGGAATGAATAAAGCATGGTAATGTCACATGCTGAATAAGAACACTGTGATCATTAACAACCGGCACTACTTCTGGGCTTGGAGACCTAATAGGAAATATTTCTGAATCAGAGAAAGCACAAATTTTTCACAAAAACAATAGTGTTTTTTATATCTTTCTTTCCTCAAGTAATCTGCAGGAAAAAGGATACAAGTTGGTTAACACACCACACACATTTGGGAAGATTGCTCTTTAAGAAATAGCTTTCACAGGCTTTCTAGTGAGATCGGATTTTTTAAAGCTGAGATATCCTATTCTGAAGAAGTCATCCACTTCAGTCCAAAGGAAGTATACTATCAGAGTTGATGTGGAAGCCCTTATGCCACTCCTGCTCTCTGTTGCTAAATTTGAGAGAATAAAAAGTCATGGAGAATAGAAGAAGCAGGCTGGTCAGGTTGCTAGTATATTTTGTGCCACCTGTAGATGTTGAGCTTGCCCCTGAATTAGTTTGCACCAAGTCAGATCAGCCCCTGAGCTGCTATAACTTGGGAGCTCTACTCCTAAAGCAAAATGGGAAGGAGCTGGAGACTGCAGAGTGTTTCCTCTCCTGGCCCCTGAACTATTTGTGCTGAGTTTCCATCACCAGAGTTTGAGTAGTACCATTCAATTTTTCTCTTTCATCCTCTTGATCATTTGCCAGCAGTTCTTGCCTTAAGTCTTTGAGTTCAGTTTGTATTATGGATTGGACTAGTACTAATTCAAATTTATCCATATACTCTTTGTTTTTTACAGTTTAGCTTTTCTGTCTCTGTTAAAACACTGAGATACTATTCAACATCCATTTTCTGAAAGATGTTAGTGCTGCCATCAGATTTTAAAAGCCCCATAATACAAGAGTTGCTTTCTGAATCCTTGCATGCATTTCCCAGTAGAACTCACCATCTGCTGCTGCTATCTGCCTGGGTAATTATTTCTTCTCCTGCTTAGCCTTTTTCTCACATTACTCCAAGTTCTTCTTTCACATCAAACACATCCCTTTTATGTTGTTAATTCAATTGACAAATACCAGTAATGTGAATCAAGAATAGCCAAAAGTATCTGAGGGCTGAGGAAACTATTCTATATAAACTAAAATCCTGAAGAATTACTCCAAGGCTTCTCACAGTTACTCTTCTAATCTAAAATCACTAATAAAAACAGCATAACAACAACAAGTGAAGGCAGGGAAAGTATACTGTAATGGTTTTCTGCTGCTGGATTAGTTGGGGAATGTTGTTTTTCCTATATCTTTTTTGAACTGTAAACCCTACAGGACAGATCTCATATCCCACTGTTTCTTGTTGGTTGTTTTCTGACACCACTTCAATAAATTATTAACAACAACCAGGAGCTCAGTATTTTCCACTTGAGTATAATCATTCTTCTTGTAAGAAATACACTCTTCCAAATTTTCTGTGATGCTGTGGGAATCATAGTTATTGCATAAACAGCTATGTAAAATATGAATGTGGTCTTGATAATTCACAGAGCAAGAATATTTCATTTTGAAATTTTTAAAATTTCTATTGCCTTATATAAAAATTTATTTTAAAGAACGTAATTTTCTCAGTCTTCTTGACTGTGTTGGTAAATTCAAAGTATCAACTCTATTTTTCTGAATGGTAGAAAGTCCAAATCGTTCCCAGCATAAAATATTTTAAAGCAGGTATTATAATTACATTGTCATTTACAACACAAGGTATTCATGAGTCAAATGCATAAATAGTGCTGAAAGCAGAGCCCAAAATTTTGGTCTTTACCACTGTCAAAATGGTTTCCTCAGTTATATCCCCTCCTAAGCCTTACAGTTTTTCACAGTAGGTAAGAAAGTGAGAGAATTGAGATCTGAACTCCACTTCTCCATTGTGGAATAGTTAGTCCCTCTGGAAAGCAAGCAGTAGGTTCAAATACTGTTGTTCACACTGAAGGAGACTAGAACTCTGTGTCCTCTAGGGCTGCAGGACCTGGCACTGGTTTCTGATTTACTACTTTCAAGATTAAAACCCATGATCTCTTTCCCTCTCCCAAACTCTCTGTTCTTTTCCTTCCCAATGTCTTCTACTGTATCTTTTAGTTTGATCATAGTCAAATAGGGAATTGATCCACCGTTTCTCACATTTGGTGATCCACAGCAAAGGTGAGGTAACAAGAGGACTGACACAAAGAAGTACAAATGCATTCAAACACATCAGCCCAGAGCAGAACAGACCTTGCTTTGACAGAGGCATGTCAGCTTTAGAGCAGTCCTGCTGGTAGCTGCTTCTTTCTGTACCTGCTGCCTTTACCCACTCAGTTGTACAGAATCAGCTGTTTCTGTGCCATGCTCTGTTGGGAAAGAAGTCTCCAGCTTTAGGACAGAAATGGAGATCTTTCTTAATTTTCAAATATTGATTATTAATATTATTTGCAAGACAGTAACTAACAAGCTTGTTGCTAGCCAGTGGGTAAGCAGTGCAGGAGGAGGTGAGCTATGACCTTGGTTGTCCATTTTCACAAGTGGCTGCAGAGCTCTGAGCTGCCAGCACTGCCTCTACCCCTTTAGCAGCAGAGGTGGGATGAAGGCCCATGAACAGGTAGCCTGAATTTATGGGCATCAATACAGAGAGGGCTTGGAAATAAAACTAGTGGTACAAAACTGCATTTACATCTAAAGGCAATGATTTTGCTTTCCCTCCCATAGGAAACAGATTACTTGACTGCTGTTGAATGAGAGACCTGCTCTAACAGAATTAGATCACATAAAGAAAATGTAACTCAGAGAGAAAAAAAATGTATTATTTTAAAGATCAGATGACAAATCAGAAATAAACATACAGCATAACCATTATGTTGATCAAAATTGTCACATTCTTGCATGAACCCTGGAGAGTTTTCATTTCCTTCTGTTGTCCAGAATGAGCATCTATTAATTTGATCATTCCTGCCCAACACTACCAACAACCACATGTGTGGCTTTATTAATATTTAAGTGGAGTCAGATACATTAGAGAGAACTCGGCTGGTGTGTCTCACACAAGCACAATTTCTTGACACTGCAAAGGGAAAAGAAAAAGCTAAACATTCATTGTCATAAACTGAATATCAAAAGTTATCTAAAATGCACATTGTGAAAGGTCTTTTGCTAGAACTATTTCCAGGTTTAAGATGAGGTGCTTTGTATATACAACCTGTCCTAAACTTTTAAATCTGTTACAAAGAAACAAAATTATTCGTAGTAAATCTGTCATGTTTTATATGCATCCAATGGCTTCACCTTATTTTCAATATTATACAAGCCTTTTTGGGGGGGCAAGTAGATTTCTCTTGTCCATTACAAAAGAAGATAAACACACTGAAGAGTTCTGCTGCAGTGAACCAACCTTAATACTGTGGTGACTAAATTCAAGTGTTCAAGCAGCTCAGCAGTTCTCACAGGCAGACATTTTAGGATATTAATGTGAGTAGATTGGGACCAAAAATACTGACTTGGAAGTCTTGTTAGAACTGATACTTTTTTTAAGCTACGTTTAGAGGCTATACTCTGTTTGGGCCAGAAAAAAAAAAGAAAAAAGATAGATGTACTTATAGTATGTTGGCACTCCTGGTTTCTTTCCTGGTGGGGTGTAAATGTTTCTGTGGAAAAAAAAACAAACACCCAAACCACTAAAATTCATGCATGTTTCAATTACTGAATATAACTTTTAGAAAATTTTATTACTCCCACATCTCTTCTCCAAAACAAAACAAACAAACCCCAAACCCCAAAAAACCAAACAAATCCCCTCCCCAAGCCAAAAATCCAAAAGATAAGTGAATGCCAAAGGAGGTGAAATTTCAGAGAGGGAATTTCTTATCTGGATAAAGACAGAGGATATGGTTTGGAGAACTGTTTGAGATAAAGTTGTTAGCCTTCATTGGGGCAGGCCTTCTGTGTAGAGCTGACCATGCAAACAATTTATATTGTTGAAATGCACTATAATCTAAACAGTGAGAGATTGTTACTTGTTTACTGCCTAGAAACAGACAAAGCAATCATATATATATATATATCCTTAGAGCTCCTTAATGCTTTGAAACACTGAAATGATTTTGTCATGCTTACAGGCAGTCGATGTTACATCACCTGAGATAAAGCTGGATGAAAATTAGTTTAGATAAAGTAGAGCACAATAAAATAAAATGTATTAAATCCATGTGCAGGCTCCATCATTATAGTATGTGTTAAATCATTACTGAAGAGCTATTCAAGGGAAGCACACTAGAAACACCTCCAATGCAGTTACTAAAACATACTTTCACCTGTAACTCACAAAATTATATGATACAACCAACCTGAGACTTTATGGTTGACTTATTAGACTTTTAAGTCCTGCTGTAGCCTCCAAATTCCTTTTATAGAAGTTTCTTTTTCTTTAGTAAGCCAGCTGTTTTCATTAACCACTAATTACTCTTTATAAGCACAGGAGTATGTGTGTCAAAGTGTGTGATATTCTGTGGAGAAAATGTCTTGGTGGTATTAGAGAAATATTATACTAGACGTGTCACATAAGATCAGTGAAAGTTATTCAGCAAATTAAAAGGAATCTATGTTGCAGTTTCATTTTTACATCTCATTGCTAGGAAACAAAACCCAAACACTAGATTGGTTATAAATAAATTGCCAAATATTTGATAACATGTATGCTGATCAATTATATCCTACTTAAATTTGTTCATACGTGAGGCTACTAACACAGAATGTCCTCAAAGGCTAGTGTACAACACAAAATTAACTTCAGGGTACTATTTATGAGCTATGCTCATGCTACACTGACATTCTTTTGGGAACTGTATTGTCATTAGCATCAAGAATGAGTACTTTTGTAGAAATTTTGTCCACTGTAAGCTAGATTAGGTGTTTCTTTGTAGTGATGATACAGGAATATTGTCAATTTATGAATGATGCAAACATTTGTTCAAATACAAAGAAGTTTCTATTCTAACTTATACTGCAATAGAAAGCTAATGTTACACTAGATTTCTGGTTAAATATATCTCAACTTATTAAAACTCACACAGAAAGGAAATTTTTGGTAGTGGATAAACCTTAGTAATTGCATGTGGCTTAATCAGATAGTTCTCAGGGACAGGTTGGTAATGAATAGAAAAGTTGTTGCATTTCTGTCATATCAGATTATACTTTAAAAACACCAAACAAGAAAAGTCTCCATTTTCTTCTTTATACCTAATTCCTCAAATAATACCTCAACCAATACCATAAACTATAGCCAGTTTTGCTCATGCTACCTCATACTCAAGAAGAGCATATTCCCATTTTCTTGTAAAGATCTCCTGGTACCCAACAGCCACCCCCTCTGTTGCTAAAAGTCTGTGATTTGTGCATGTCCCTTGTTTCTGATTTTCTGGGGACAAAATGAATGTTTGAATTATCACAAGATAAGGTTTTCTCTAAAATTATATTTTTTTGTCTTGCTCTAAAATGAATATATTTCCAGAACTTTTGGTTGTGAGTGAAAATAAGATATTTAACTTCTTGAACTCTCCTAGACATAAGAAAGTTTGCTTACAGAGTAACTAGATTTTCAACCTGAGGAAGAACAGAGAAATGTAAGGAGACCTTTGGTACCACACGGTTAATCATTACACAGTAAGATGCCAAATATTAAACTGTACTGTCAATATCAACTATCCTTGTACACAAGTGCATTGTAGCACAGTCTCCAATCACATAACAATTAACTTTAGATAATTCTTACTCTGTTATTTGCTTAATTTCTTCCTTCTGCTATTTTAACTAACTACTAATGTGGATATAATGCTTCACTGCAAACCACTCCTTTAACTGAACACGTAGTACACGTGCATGATAGTACTCTTAGGAAAGTTGCTATTATGTTTATGGACTACTTACATTTAACTTGGATATTTTCATTAAAAAGAAATTGCTCAGACTCACGTATTTTATTCGCTTGAGCCAAATTTTAGCCTCAATCAACTTCCAAGATATTTTCCCAATAATTAAAATCTGACCCTTAGAAGATTCCACTTTCCCTTCTCTTTGTATTCTATCCATAATACTCCTCTGTCTTTCTACCTTGAGATCTCAGCAATGTGCCTGTGTTTCCTAGAAACATTTTGAGAAGGTTAACTGAAGGCTTCTCAATGGCATTTTTAAAAATATGATCCTGAATCTGTAAAAATATACAGGCCATTTCATTCTAAAAAGTTGTATTTTGAAAGTATTATTTTACATGAATCAGTCTATCAAAAACCAGCTAGTGTTAATATTTGGGGTTTATTGCATTTTGATAAATGTATCTTATATATTTATCCTTTATTTTGTTCAGTTGCAGACTCATTACTTGGACTTCAGCTTTGCCAGTTTCCTCCTTTGTTTTTTTTCCTAGAGATATTTTCATTACTGCAGCCATCTGGCAAATCTTCCTTTTCTGTACATGAACATAACTTCTGCAAACAAATTTATATTAACCAAAGACCTTATATGTACCTCTAAAATAAATGCTTGCTTTACTCAAGGAAGTCCAAAATAGTGAGAAGTGACTTTGGCAGGAAAAAAAACAACCAAGAAACAGTTTTAGTAAATGGTTAGAAAATGAATACAATCAATGGGAATAAACCATAGGTTTTATGCTTTGCCAGTTCTAGAATGAAAAGCATACAAAAAGCATGAACTGAGATGTATAGAACTAGATAAATTCTTGACCATGAATAGTTCCTTGTAAACAAATAAAAAGAGCATCTCAGCCCTCGAGAATGTGTGAAGTTAAATCAACAATACTTGATATCACCCTCAGCAGGTGACTATTTCACTCCAATTCCTTTCCAAATTCTTTCTGCTTCCACAAGCAAACTGTAAAGCAGTAGCTAGGCTACTAAAGTATAAGCTACTGATAGACATGTAAGTCAGGATAGAGGAATCTCTCTGAAACTGTATCATGGTTAGAGTTGGTAAGTGCATTGATCATTGTTTTTACATCCTTACCAGGAATGAAAACACATAACCGAGTGCTGCTAAAGCTTTATATGCCAGAATAGTGATAAATTCAGTAACACTTAAAATTTCTTTAAGAATTGTTATTAATAATTATTAACATAACAAAAATTAAATCAGAAGAAAATTTTCCTGAATATTTTCCCATTCTGCATATCACCAAACACCAAATACTCTCCGGCCAGGTCAGTTGAATTTTACCACACCATGTCACTAAAATCATATAGAATCTTTCTTAGACATATAATTCTTCTGTGTTCCTACATCTACCAGAATCAAACCCATGTTACTCATCTTCAAAAAAACCCAGAAGATAACCTCTGAACTACATGTAAAAATTCATTTGTCTCACCTTCCTTTAAAACTTTGTAGTAGTTCATCACTTTCCTGGTGATCTTTATTCATTAGTTAAAGAAATTGAAGGTGCTGTTAGCTGACATCACCCCATGAATTCAATAACTGAGAGAGAAAATATTTGCTCTGCAAGTAAAACATTGGGAAGGACTCAGTAAATTCAATATTATTAACATGAAAGACAAGACACTTAAAGGTTACTTTTCTTTCCTACTTCAGCTACCCAATGCTTGGCCTTCTCTCTGACACACTGTGCACAGTGTTTTAACAACTAGCTTCTAATTTAGATGGATTTTATTGGAGAAAGGTGATTTTCATTCTTTCACCTCCGAATGTCTCATCACATAGTGCGAATATAGAGAAATAATCTGGATTTCATCACATTAAAGGAGAAGACTTGATTATAGCTTAGGTTATAGCCTAGGTGTATCTTAAGCTGCATCCTTAATGTCTGAACCTTTCCAAATGCAATGAAAACACGTAAAGTCTCAGACTGTTTTAATAGTTGTTGTTTTTTTTTAATTGGAGGAACAAATTCAGGTGTCCCTCTTGGGATGCCTAATCTCACACACTGATAGGCCCTGGTCCATAATCCAAGCTGGTTGGTTGAAATGAAGATTTTTAACCTAAACCTAAACATATATTTTTAATAATCTTAGACACTGTAATTATCAAAACTCATTAAAAGTAAAATTTTACCTCTTTTTTTCACATTTGGTGCTTTTTGTATCTTAAAGCTGTTGAATAGCCAGCAATAACATCATTACTGACTTCTTCCTGAAGATGGTTATTATTCCATAGACCCATGTACATTCGTGGCAGAGATTTTGTTTCCTTATTCCAAAACACACAAAGATTAGAAGGTATTTTTAATTAAAATGATTACCGTTGTGGTTATGTTATTGAGCAATATTTTAGGATAAATATGTTCACTGTTAGTAGCGTAATTCTACTTTTCATCTTCATGCTAAGTAATAGTTAGTTCATCCTTAAGTTGTGTAAAATTGGATTTGATCCCAACTGCTAGAAGGTGTTGTTTTTAAAACAAGGCTAAGCAAGCACAGAAGTTTATATGAAGATACAGATTTGATTAGCACTCAGACAAAACAAGTTCAGCCAGGTTGGCTCGTGCAGTTATTCTAGTCTGACTCCAGTGACTTTCCACTGAATTGACCTTTCAAACAGGGACTGTATTTTGTTACAGCCTATAGTGCTTTTGAAAGGTAGAAATACTTAGCTTGATATGATACAGTGCAGGTCATAATGGTTGGTAACACACATTCAGTAATCTCTTATGGACATTTGCATTAGGGCTAATTCATCAATCATTACAACAGAGTTTATTAGAGATTAAAAAAATGTTACAGCCTCCCCTTGACATTTCCTCTTCTGCAACACCAGTCCCTAGAAATATTCAGATGTACTTGATCTAGTATCTTCCTTTCTGAAAAACAGTATACTGAAACACTGATGCAGGAATCCATATGGAGATGGAGGGTTAGTTCAGTCAGTTAGAGCATGCTGCTAATAATGCCAAGATTGCAGGTTTGATCCCCATACGGGCCACATGCTTTGTCAAGTAGGACGATGATGATGATGATGATATATTTCTCCATTCAGGCACAGTCTGAAAATCCCTTGTGGTCTCCTGTGGCCCCTGGTGCGATAACTGTGCCGACAGCAGAGGGAGCATTAAACTCATCGCCCACGGTGAAATGTGGGGAATGATACCCATGTTCCTATAATCCTTGTATGGGTAGGATGAGCTCATTAGCCTTCTGGCAGTCATCCTAGGAGAAGGACAACTCTGATTCCAAACCCGGGCAGATGGAGCTCGTTTAGCCCTGGAAGGCCTTCCAGCTAAGAGGTTAAACCTCTGTCCTAAGGACCTCGCTGCCAGCGTCCAAGCTTGCTAGGCCCTGGCAGATGAACCTTAGGACTAAAGGGTGGGTCCAGCTCTGCGCATGCTGTGTCTCACCTAAAAAAAATCCATAGCGCAGGCTCGAGGGTGCTATC
>VWZO01004080.1:0-16044 GCA_013396975.1 Bucco capensis | reverse complement strand
GAAAACAGTAAGCAAAAGAAACAAAAATTATTTTGGCAACCTCTCAGCATGCTTTATCGTTTCATTGTTAATCTGTGTACCTCGTGCTGCAAAGCAGAACAAGAAGAAAGGCATTAGGCCTCATAACTGTGAAAATGAAAGGGGGGTTGATACCCAGCTTACATCATCATTAGATTCTCTAATTTTTGCATAGACATTTTGACTGGTTACAGAGACAAGAATTCATCTTCCTCATTGTGATGGGAATTTTCTAAATGTTCTGTATTCCAGTCCAATTGTTTTAAAAAATAAATCACTGCAGACATCCAGAGGAAAAGATTAGATGAGGTAAGAACAGAGTAAAATCAGAGAATTTATACTTCTAGAACAATATGTGGCCTTGCAGCTACTATTTGAGTTTCACAGTTATCCAGCAGCATATGCTGAAGATGCTAGTTATTTTGAGTATGTAGATGAATTGGATTTTGAAATAATTTCCTGAAGAACATATGCTGAGATAAATACCTTTTGTTACTGTAGAAATGCAAATTAAAATGAAGAAATAATATTCTATAAAGGCTTGAGCAATTGGAAATTGTAGTCATTAATTGAAGTCCTTTCCTTTGTGCTTCCTTGTTCTAAGCTTTCTTATGATCATCATTATTTAAATTTCATGTTGTGCAGTGCTAAAGGGCACCACTTTGCAAGGCTTGTAACTGTAAACATCAGCTGTTGTATGTTTTAAGATACCTTTGAACCTGAAAGTTTTCCCACATCATAGTGAAAAAGCTATTGGTACATGAAATGTTATAAGAATAGGAAAAAAGTGGAGTTGTAAGAGAGTTGGGTGTATCACCATATCACTGTTCTGAGGTTATCATATATTCATCTTAATGTTCACTTCTGACTTCAGGTTTTCTTTACCTTGATTTCTTCTATGAGGGAATATTCTCTTTTTAAAAACTGAAGGAGAGACGTCAACAGTGTACAGTCAGATAGTAAAGAGCTGAAACCTGCATATTACAGGCCTGATTCATTTGTGTTGTTCCAACCCATGCTCCAGGGACCGAACAGGAGAAATAACCACAATTGACCTTGTGAGAGTAAAAGCATTTAAATTACAATCCTTTGGCAGACAGGTGTGCATCTACGGGTAGCTATACAAACAATGACTCAAATTTCCCAGTTTGGTGGTTGTATTCTGATCAATTAGTAAGATTGCTTCAGCTGCTAGTATCTCTTTTTAGGCTTGGATCTTTTGGGAAAAAACAGACTTTTTTTTAATTCTCTTTTCATTTCAATATCTGTGCATTTATATGTTGTATTAGTCTATCCATGGTATAGATTCGTACCCCGGTTCCCTAATAATTGTGTCTGTCATTCAGAGAAATGAAGTGCAGTGACTGACAGAGCACATTCCCCAGCCTGTGTCTGTGTGAGCTGGGACAGCATAGTGGGTTTGGAAAGGTTTATTTAAAATGCAATATTTGTAAAAAAATGCCTTTAAGTAGATGGAGGAAGATGCTAGAGACCAGGCCTGGATGGAACTGCTAAATTAAATAAAACTTCTGTATTTGGAGAATGAAATTCAACAGCTTGTTTTAAGAACAGTCTCCAAGCTAGCAGTTCTGTGCTTGTCTGTCTCTCTTATTCCCCACTTGTTGCTTCTAAGCCTTTTAAAAACTTTTTATTAATTATGTAATTCTCCTAATCTTAAATACATTTTTAATTCTCAAAGTTTATTGCATACTTATTGAGATGCATACTCCTTATATTGTCATGATTTACACTGGTGATGGGATTGATCTCATCCATTTTTAAGAATTTACAGATTATTTGCTTAAATCAAAACTACTCAGTTTACAGTCCATTCAGGGTAACAGAAGCTGGAGGTAGTAACTTAGCCAGTGCTATATGAACTCCTAACAACAATCTGTGTCTGCTCCTGAGAACTCTATCAGTAAAAATATTTATTCAGTCTAAGTGGTACAAGAGGTTCACTTTCATGAGGCTTACTTTCATGAGGTTCACCTTCACACTGCTCGCAGGCAGACTCACTTGGAGTTTGTCTCCATCCACAACGCACTTGGTAACAGGTGATTTGTATTCCTGTGTGTTACCTCTCTGAACTATTTTTATTTTTTGTTTCATCTATTTCAAATGATGTGAAACCTGTGTTGCAGATTACCATGCTGATGTGATCATAACACAAAACTGAGGGTACATTTCATATTCCAAGGCCTGACTGGAGGGTGTAAAGCAGTGTTTGAGGAATGTTTTTTTGAACTTCATGTGACAGAGAAAGCCAAGAGTGGCTCACTCTTGCCCAGACTGTTTTTTGGGAGTGACTACTGGCACAAAATATCACCAAAACCATGCTTAGTTTTTCTTGGAGGGAACAAAATAGTTAATAAAAAAACCAAACCAAGCAGTTTAGGAGCGAAGTAATGTAATAAACTAGGGAACTGAGACCCAGGAATGAGCTAAGTTATTTGCTTGTGTGCACATACCTTGAGAAAATAACTTTTAGATATCTAAGGTAGAGTGAAATGAATCTCATTCTTGATTTGTTAGCTATGTTCAGAGGATGATCAGACATTAACTTAATGTCTAGAATAGCTTTTAACAGTAGGGACACCTACAAAGGGGTTTCAACATTGTATTTTTATGATGTTGTTTTTGGAGGTCGATTCCACCTTTAGCATTGTGATGCATGATTGTACATGGTGAAAACCATTGCAGGGATGTAAATATTCTCATGGGAAACATTCTCTGGAAAACTTAAGAGTTGAGGTAGCATTTCAGGGACTGTGAGGACCAAACTGGTCATCTGTGTTTGAAAAATTTATTGTCTTAAAGTGTTTTTTATTTTTCATGCCATTCTCTCTCCTGAAAGCCAGCAAGAAAACTTTAGACTTTTTAGGTAATGTTGAAAGTCTTTAACTGTTTAGCACTTTTTCTTTTCATTTGCATCTAATCTTTCCTGTATCTTGTAGAGGCATATAGAAGCATATATTTTGTACAAAAAGGAAAAATTCAGACCGTATCTTAACATCTTGAGTTGCTATTCTGTTTCATCACTGTTTGAATAGCTGTTATTTATTTTCTGGTGCCCTACTTCTGAGAATTTCTACTTGATGAGAGCCTCTGGGGTACAGGTTTATAGGTTTCACTAACTTGATGAAAATAATTTTATTTTACTGAATGAGATTGTGATTCCCTTATTTTCTTAAGTATTTCCTCCCAGAAGAGTTATCTCACATGGCTTGGCATATAAATGCTAACCATATACACATTGCTATTTTCTATATACATATTTTTCCTAGATTGCATGTTTCTTGAGATGAGATTCTGCAGCCTCTTATTCACAAGTTAGCAGTCAGAATGATCCTAGTTAGGTCTCTTAGCCACAAATGTCCCATGCATATATGGTAATGATAATAATAGTAGAAGCTGAAAAATAGATGGTGCATCCAGTGTTTTGATGTGAAAAAACTGCATAAAGACCTGAGTTTGACCCAGTTTGACCTCATCACATCTGACCCTTTTTTAAGCAGAAGATAGGACTAAGTGAGCTCCTGAGTTCCCCTGAAACATGAATTAGCCCACATTCTTATGAAACTCAACTGCTAGATTTCATTGTTGTTTTGCATCTTCTGGAAACAAAATATCAGAAAAATGTGATTTCTGTCTTTTTTTTTATACAAACGTGTATAAGAGATATGTATAAACACAAATATACAAATAATGGCATCTTCTATTTTTAAAGGTTTCTAAAATAAAATTTTACCTTTTTCAAATTCATTCGGTGTTTCTAGTCCCATGAAAATAAATTTACGATGTTCTGGTAAGAGAAATCAAAATGAAACTCACTGAAAAGCTTGTTTTAAGAAGCCAGTCAATGCATTCATTGGAAATTATTATATATCCCTAACCAGAATATTCTTAAACTATAATCACTGTTGATGCTTTTTAAAGGGGTTCAGTTCTTCTAGATCACATATTTTTCAGTGGTAAAAAAGGCTGCAAGTTGTACTTTCATTTTAGAGCAATATTTGTACTGTGGGATCCATGAAATCATTCAAGCTCCCTCTTCTTTTTTCTCCATTCCTTTCTTTCCTGTGTCAAAACTAGATTATATTTTGTGTACTATTTCTGGTAGGATTGAAGAAAACAATTTTATATTTGAAATATAAACTCAATCTTAATGTTAAAATTGAGCAATATAGGCTTTTTTAATATTTGAAAGCAATCACATTCTCTGAAAATCTGTGTACAAACTCAGATCTGAAAGAAAATGGTGGTGTTTTTTACAGTATGTGAACACAACCATCTGATTTATAGTTCAATCTGTTAATGCACTCTGTTATTAGGCCACCTGGCAGTTTTATGCATTGTGAATTTAAAGAGGAGCTCAATGTAACATAAGCTTTACAAGCTAGGGAAATATTATTGAAATGAAACATGAATGAGAACCATTTAAACAATAAAATAATGTGTGTAGACCGTATATTTTTCATTTTAGTAAACGCACAGCCTAGGTTTTATTTGCTGAAGTTAGATGAGGTTCTGAGAGACTCCAATGATAAAACTTTAAGCTAGCTTCTTTTTATAAGTCATTCCTATAGTTTTTGATGTTCACATCAGTAAAAGCAAAACCATATCTCTCTATTACATCAAGAAACTGCAATTTGAAGAATGATTTTCACAGTTTTGATAAGGTAATATTTAATTATTGTATGGGTTGAACTTCATCCATCAATAAGCTATATATACATATACAAGTCTGCGCCAAAAATTGAGACATGGGTTTACCAGCCCACACTGTAAAAAGTCATAAGCTGTTTCCTTAAAGAAATCAAAGGCCATCTTAGTAATGAGTTAGTTACGTGTATATATGTATGTATGTATTTAAGTAATGTACACATACATACAAATATTAATACCATCTTTTTGTTTGGCTTTTAGGTCTTTAAAGTTCTTATTTTCAAGCTTTGTATTCAAGTATGATGATAAAACCTGCCTTTTTCTATTTAAAATGAAATATGAGCACGTTCACATTACCTCAGGGCTGGGGTTTTGAGTACAAGAAGAGTTGGCAGAGCTGCAGATATAAACTAAGCAATCTATTATTCTGTATAATAATAGGATAACCCCTCCTCATCTGGCACAGAACCTTGGAACCTAAATTTTCCTAGGTGCTTATGGGAACATCTACATTCTTAGCTGTCTTTCATTAACATGTTTGCTAATTTGTCCAGTACCCACAGGAGACTATTTTAATTGGAGTTAAGAATCAAAATGAAACCTTATATGTAATTTGTTGCTTTTTTAACGATGTTAAAACACAGGAATTTTTCCATGCACTACAAACGGGCAGTGTCTGGGTAGTTACTAAAGGCTCAGAAACTCATGCTTTTTTCTTTGCCCACAGCTACAGGGACGAGGTCTGAATGCATTGGGATTGGGTAGAGAAGTTGCTGTGCCTTCTCAGGATTGTACTGGTTGTGAGCTGGGAAGTCTGGTTTGCACTGTGAAAAAGCATAACAAAAGAGAAGTTCAGTGGGAATAATTACAAGTTTCTGAGTCACAGCTCTTTCCCCATGGCAGTACAGATAAGCACCTCCCTTTATTCAAAGCAAGAAGTGAAGCACATTATACAAGAAATTTTGCAAGTATGTTTATTAATATAAATTTCTTAGCACCTGCAAGTATGTTCCAAAAGGACAGAGTAAAAAGGAATAATTCAATAGGGAATTTATCCACTGTTAAAAGGCCTGTGTTTATCTGCCTACAGCCTGGGCCATAGTATTTAAAGCATATGCAAGCCTTTGTAACTAACCCTGAATTACAGAACCTCAAAGTCTTGCCTAGGTAGTAGTTTATTCTCATCTGGAAGATCCATGTTCCTTACTTGAAATTAGACAGAGGAAGACTTGAATGCAAGTCATGCATATCTTTGATAAATGCTTTAATCACAGACTCATAGAATGATTGAGATTGTAAGGGACCTCTGGACGTTACCCAGTCCAATCCTCCTGCTTAAGCAGGGCCACCTATGGCCTGTTGCCTAGGAACATGATCAGATTGCTTCTGATTATCACCAAAGATGGAGACTCCACAACCTCTTTGAGCAACCTCTGCCATATATACATTGGTAAGATCCCCCTCTGCCTTCTCTTCTCCAGGCTAAGCAATTGCAACTCTCTCAGCCTTTCTTCACAGATGAGATGCTCCATCTTTGTGGACCTTTGCTAGACACTCTCCAGTATGTCTCTGTAGTGAGGAGCCCAGAACTAGACACAGTACTCCAGATGTGGCTCCACCAGTGCTGAGCAGAGGGGAAGGATTGGCTGCCTCAAACTGCTGGCAATACTTTGCCTAGGGCAGTCCAGGGTACCATTCACCTTCTTTGCCTCAAGACCACACTGCTAGTTCATGCTGAACCTGATGTCTACCAGGCCTCCTAAGTCCCTTTTTGCCAAGCAACTTTCCAGTAGGGTGGCCCCAGCATATACTGATGCATAGAGTTTTCTCCCCTAGGCGCAGGACCGTGCACTTCTTGTTGAAGTTATAGGATTCTTGTCAGCCTATTTCACCCCCTCTGTTGAGGTTCCTCTGGATGACAGTGTGAACCTCTTGTGTAACAGCCACTCCTCCTAGTTTTGTGTCATCTGTGATCTTGCTGAGAGTACGCTCTGCTCCATCACCCAGATCATTAATGATGACATTGAACAAGATTGGACACAGTATTGACCACTGGCATACACTGCTATTTACTAACGTCCAGTTAGACTTTACATCTCTAATCATCACCCTCTGGGCTCAGTTGTTCAGCTGGTTTTCAACTCTCCTCACTGCTCATCCAGCCTGGATGTCAACAGCTTGACTATGAGGATCTTATGGGAGACAGTGTCAGAGGCCTCTACTGAAGTGCAGGTATCACTGAACCATAAAGTATTAGACAAAGATACTACTACTAATTCTCTAGAGTTTTCAGAAGATGGGGAGAGGCACACATCACCAGACAGGAGTTCAAGCCTTCTAAAAAAAGGAATAGATTTTGGCAGTACCTAAAGCACCTCCACCAACTACAGATAGAGTATGGGATTACTCCAGTATTACATCCAGTATATGAGAATTAGACATTTCTACCTAAACTTCAGACACCCAATAAGGATTTTAGCTTCAGATGGTGGACATCTGTCTAAATGTTGATGATATTATTTGAGGTATTTTTCTGAATTCCTCTTGTAGGCCGTGGAGAGATACTCAAAAAGACCTAGAGCTCTCCTGAAAACAGCTCAGTTCTGTAACCAAAACAGAAATAACCAATATAATTTGAATTTACTTCTCCATCCAGAGTCTATCTGACACTCTAGGAGGATATATGTTTTCCATAGATTTTGTGACTTACACAACACCACATGTAACTGTCACAGATATTCTGAGACATCTTAAATAGTACTAGACACCTAGGGTTTGCCAGCTTTTACTTTTGGCCACCTTTAGATCCCATCAATTACTGTGGCAGATACTTGGCTTACACATAACCACTTATCTTTGCACACCTAAATGTAGACGTAGTCTGGAGCTAAATCCAATAGTCAGTGAAAGAGTAAATATTTGTAAAACGTATGCTTTGAGAAGAAATAGTGTTCATCATCACTGCTTACTAACTGTCTAGTGCTCATTGAAGGGCAAGAGCACACTATGTGGTTGCAAACAGCCAATGGTGGAAAAGCAAATTCTCAATAATTTTCACATGTATTTGAGTACCTGTTGGTCCAAAGCGTAGTTTGTAGTTTGGCCTTGTTGTAGGAGAAGTACTCTGAGGCTGTCACATCTCCACAGGCAGTGACTCCAAAACTATTTTGGAGTTAAGACAACCATTGAAGTGTCAAGGTTTAATTCTATTTCGTTAATTTATTCTGACTAGGGAAAAAATGAACACCTTCATATTTTATCTTTTGCATGTTATGTAGCAAAAAAGTACATTCCTAAGCATGGGTCTAGTTTCAGCAAACAAGGAATAATCCATTCCTCTCATGCCATATGTCTTATAAATACTACTATGTTACATAGAAATCAGTTAATGAATATTTGCCAGAAAGTCTTATTAATAGCTGAAGTATAACTGACATATTTTGTAACTATTTTTTTGGCGTCAGAGAAACTGTTTCTATCTCAGTCTGCTTCTTACTTAATAAACAGAATTTTATACTGTATAAGTTCAAGGAGCTTTTCTGGCTTGTAGGGCAGTAGGAGACTCATTTGTTTGAGTGTATTAGCTCTGAGAATTATTTACCCAGATGTAGGGCTTGACTGCATCATTTCTATTCTATTTCTCTTTCTGTTCTGCTTTGATTTTGTTAATCACGATGATCACAACAAGCAAATATATTCTTATTTCGTTAAAAAGAGCACTATTAAAAGAGTCTTTTTAACCATATTGATAAATGTAATTAATTTGGGCCTTTATTATAAGTCTCCAGAATTAGTCTAAGATGTAGAAACTTTCAGCCCAGGAATGATTCCACAAGGTCAAGACTGAAGTAAATAAGTAAACATGAGGAAGTTGACGCTCAACTGCTAGTGTAATACTGAGAGAAAGAATGAAAATGTATGGAAAATACTCTGTGAAAACAGAGTGTTTTAGTCTTTGCAGTTGTTAGCCAGTCACCTTTCAGAAGCAGAAAATCCCCTCAACAAGGCTCTTTAAAAATCTTCTTTCCTTGTAAGAAAGCTGAGCTTAGATGTTTGAAATCAATGCCTTGTAAAAAGAACCAAGTGGGTGGCATTTTCCAACCATGAGACATGTCATTACCATTGACCTCACTACTCTTCTTAAATAGCCAGAGAAGGGCAACAAAATTGTCAATTAGATTGGCAGGGAGCAGGAGTCAGCCTTACTTAACTTGTGCTTGCCTGCATAATCATGCATATCTCTCCTCTCTATCAGAAGTTGTTCAAGCCTATAATAACTAGGGTTCAACAAGTCTGAACCACCCTCCTTTGCTGATTATATGAAAGTTGTTGATTTGCTACAGACTGTTCAGGATTTTTGTAGCATTAACGAAGTATCATATTTTGAATTCCGCTTCTAAGAGTTTTTACTGTGGCTTCTACGTAGGAAATAGTGGGAGGAAGTAGAGTATTTAGCAAAATATGATTGCATTTTTACTTTTTATAAGAACATCACAAGTTTTCTCAATATTCTATGTATCATAAAGCGACCACACTAAATTTGACATGACCTGCAGGGTCATCATAGAACAAGATAAGGGATGGACAGGGTGCCGAAAATAAGAACCATTTGCAGACCTATATGCAGACAGTGCTGTGAAATGTGACAGCATTATGACTACCTTAGCTACACAAACCTTTCATAAAAGGACTATATTTACTCAAAAGTTTTTAAAAGGTTTATGCAGGTGAAATTTAAAGCTGATGAATATGCTTATCAGCTGTCATAGCAGTGCAATATTCCTCAGTATGCAGATTCCACTACAGAAAAAGTGTTTTTTTCAAAATTAGTAATTCCTCCTGCAATGTTGGTGTCTGTTGGTTCCTCAGAAGAGAACCCCTCTTTAAACATTATATCCTTCTAAGCTTTCCTTTGCATAATAGTAGCCTAGCTCTGTACCTAATCATGATGCTGAACTTCCTTGTATTACAAATGCAACCCGTGGTTGAGCTGCTGTAACAAAAACCCACTGAGTCATATTTGAGTCTATGGTGCCATATCCCAAATCTCATTCTGGGTACCATAACTAGAAAGCTTTCACCTATGCTGAATAGAGGTGTAGAGTAGTCCTGTTAAGCATTCGCATTTATGCTCCTCAACCACTTGTACAATGATAATAACCTTACCTACCTTTTCAACATGCATGTACTGAATCTGCCTTTCATGCAGATCAAATATATGGTTCATTAGCAATTACATATAGCAGCTAAATTAGGTGCCTATAAGTGACACATTCCATTCCATTTTATTTCTATGATGTCTTAAAGATGCGACTAGTCTTGAGAAAGATTTGGACTTCTTTCTTGTGTACTATGTCTCTAATGTCTATCCTGAAGGTTTTCTACCCTACCTGTTATTCAGGTGGTGATCCTCTTTCTGTTGCATACTGTGTTTCCTTGAATAGCTACATTATAAACATATTGTTTCCTACTTTCTTTCATGGTATATCTTATACACAAGAGGATCTTGTCATGAATATCCATAAAAACACCTCAGATGTCTCTACTCCTGCCCTTCTCAATAAGTACTCAGTGGACGTGCCATATCTGCTGCTTTTTGTGCACGCTCCTATGGCCTTGTTGTTAGGTTGTGCTCCTCTTTTGTTTTGCTGCCCCATCTTTTGATGCTTGAAGGTTTGTCTACTGATACAGATTCCAAACTGAATTCTGGAGCCCTCTTTAACTAAATCTACTTGTTTTAGAGGTTTCACACAAAACCCCACCCTACAGGCCAAGCTTTTAATTTCCTCTGACATTACTCTTTTCAGTTAATGTATTTCTAGCATATCTCCTTCTGCTTTGCCCCAATAGATTTTTTTAAATACTAGAAGGCCTCATTTGCTACAGAGACTAACAATTTTCAAGTGTTATTCCATGCAATTTATCACATTTACTTAAAATACCTTTAGTAAAGCATAAAACATAACAAAATTAGTGTTAGTTATTTAAAAGTGTATAGCTGTAAACTACTCCATCACTGGAAGAAATCTCAATTAAGCAGAATTGCCATCCCCATTAAGCAGTAGTCATTGCCATTAAGTATCATTGGACTTAAATTGTTCCCAGGGATAAGTCCTGATTAAGCGGACTTCCTAGTTTAAGTGTATCTCAATTAAATAGAAAGTGCTACATCAGCATTTCATTTTATGAATGCTCTGAGAAGACATTCGATTAGGGTTTTGAAATGGTTTGTATGATTGCTATCATTATTGAAAAGTTGGAAGGAAATGCAAAAAAGAACTTTTGGGAATTAGTATTTATGGCAATTAGACACCTACTTTTTGGGCCATCTAACAATGACCACTAAGAGTTTTTGGTATGTTTTGTACATACTAGTTTGGTTCTGCGTGGACATGATTAGTTGTACTTGTTAGAGATCTTTAAAAAGTAAAGCTAGGAATAAGTATGTGCCTAGTCTTGAAATCAGTTAAGGCTTAAAAGAATTAATTTGATTTTTTAAAATTTCCACATGGCTACAAAGAACTGATGTTCTTCACATGAACTTTATTATTTTAATGCTTGTTCAGAGCTTCTTAGAATCTTCTCATGTCTCTGTATCTGATCTCACTTGTTTTTAGACATCAGGTGGAAGATTAAGTGTTTTAAACCTGATCTGAAATAAAGTTAAGTCACAAAGCAGGAATTTTCATTGTAGGACTCCACTTGCTTCCAATCAATCTGTATTTCCAGAATAGATTTCTTTCCTGCATTTTTTTATAGACTTTTCTTAAAAATAGTTCTAGGTTCTTACTGAAATAATTCCCACATGCGTGAGTCAAATAAACATGGGATCCAGTGTAACAACAAAAGCAAATGAGGGTAACAGAATTATTCTCTTGGGTATAAATGACTTATTCTGTAACACTTATTTCATGAGACTTTATTCTGATGTACTAATTTTATGACAACAGAAGTGAAAAGAAAGCCATTTTTGAATAACATTGTTAATATGAGAAAGAAATGAGTGTCAGAAGTATCTCTTCATGTATCATCTAGCAAAGAGTGGAAAAAGACCATGTAACTTAGCGATGTTTTACTGTGAGTTTGTGCAAGCCTAACCATCCTTTGAAAGCTATTGACAGTTTACTCTGATGAGATAATCAGAATAAAAGGATAAATACATTGCAGGTGTTTTAATTTTCCCCTCTGTATCTGGGCACTGCTCTGATTTTGTCATGTACTACCGTGTTCCAATTGCACAGATGAAGTCTGCAGTACCTTAGAATATAGGAGTCCACTTGAGAAGAAGGTATTTATCTGCTTAATTCTCATTAGCATTAATGGGAGTTACATGCCTAATACTGCTCAGCTTTGGTGATAAATGCACCTTAAATTTTCCTCTGTTTGTAACAGCAACCTCTGCAGCCACACATAAGAGATTATAAATAAAGAAACAATAGAAACAAAGCAGGGTCCTAAGAGGTACTAGTAATGTAGAGATAGAAGAAGACAATTTTCCCCTCAGCATGCTTTTCTGCTTAAATCATTTCAGTAAATAAATATTTAACAAGTGACAGAACTTAATTGATGTTTATATTTACACGACAGTTAATTTATATTCTGATAAAGCTGAATTCTCCATCCACAATAATGCTTTATATCCCTCCATGGTGGCAGACACCCAAACAGCACAGTTGTGTTTTTGAAGAAAACGATAACAACAAAAAAATGTACTACTCCAAATACTATATAAATCATTACATTTTTTTCTTCTCTTCAGCTGTCAGATGTATTGCATTATATTATCAGATTGATAGATCTAGTGTTATTTCAACATTTACCATTTTACAACAACAAATAGAAAACATATAAGGAAGCTTTGGTAACAAATCTTTCTTAATATGTATGTGAAGTAGACAGTTACTCTAAGAGAAAATATAACTGATGACAGATTTCATTTCAATCTGCTGGTGCTTATTAAGATGTCTACAAAGAAAAAAGCAATATCTGAATACATCTCTTTCTGCAAACAAAGGAAAGTTTTAATTGCTTTAATCAGCATTTGCTTTGTCTTTGCAGTGACAGAAAACAAGTCAGGTATAATTAGTAAATGTTTTCTAAAGGAAATTTTTAAGCAGAGACTTCACATGATTTCTATTATTTGTATCTAGAAAGTGGTTAAATTCTATGTTACAGGGAAAACATAATTCAAAAATTCTTAAATCTGCCTAATAAAACAGATTTATACTTGATTTTATTTTATATCATTTTTAGCATGTGAAGCAAGAAGCTGGCATAAATCTGACCAGACTCCTCTCCCACAAAACCCTACAACAAGTGCTGTAGAGGCTGAATCAGATTTTGGAAATCAGAGCACAGCCCAAGGAAACAAGCTGCACGTCAACAAAGATGTGCAGCTAAGAAGCTAATAATTTGGCACAAACCATGTTAGTCAACAGAGTATGAAACATTCACCTATTCAAAGCAAGCATGATTTCATCTGTTATCTCTACATTTATTTGCTCTTGTCCAGCACAGAGGAAGGTAGGAGAGAGATGAGACTCATGTCTTTGTTCCTTTCTGCATCTAAAATAAGATCATTCAGTGTTAAGACCCTTATGATTGGCTCTTAACTGTGATCCTGTGGAGCATTCCTAGATCTTTCAAGCATTGTTAATATCTGAAGGCCTCTGTCAGGAAGTTATGCCTCCTTTTGCACACAGATTGCATTTGCAGATATATGTTTTAAATGAACACTGATTTAGGCACTCACCTGGCAGTGTTCAAGGCCAGGCTGGATGTGGCCCTGGGCAACCTGGTCTAGTGATTGGCATCCCTGCCAATGGCAGGGGGGTTGGAACTAGATGATCTTTAAGGTCCCTTCCAATCTGGCCATTCTATGATTCTATCAATCTATTAATAAATTCTTTGAATAGATCTCAGTATGTGCAGTGACTGTTACTGTATCATTGTATGCTATGGTTAGATCTGTAGCAAGCTAGGTGAACACTGGGTTTCTGTGTGACTGGTATTACCATCTTTAATGTACATATATCCATCAAAATGCTTTTATTGGAATGTTTTTAATGTACAGCAGGACAAGAAACCTTACCAGTCTCACCAGCTCTTACTCCTACTCCTACTGTATCACTGAGTTTAATGTCATGACTTCCCTTAGACTGCCTAGTAAAGAAATAGAGTTGAGAAGACACTGACCTTCACTGGGTCTTTCTGTATCTAGATGCAATGTATTTCTCATCCTCTTTTCAAGCTGCAGCAAGTGTTGTGAAATAGCTGCTCATTCTTCACAAACACTGAGGATGACTCTTTGCCTACCATGTGACATTCCTCAGTGCACACTCAAAATCTCCTGGCACACTGTTTCTGTAGTTCAACCTCAGCATCTAGCTGAGGTCTGTGATCCTCCCAGGCTTGCTGTACATTCAACAAAACATGAAGAGAAATACACTTCTTCAGAGGAGACTTTGAAGAAAGAGGTCAATGTAGGTGCTCTGAATCATCCAGAGAACTGTGAATCTCATCTCCCTCTTTCCATGACCTACACAGAATCTAGGGAGCCCAGCCTGGGCACGTCTCTTAAAGTTAGGAAAAGTGTATTGCTCCCTCAGGAAACAGCTTGGTCCCTAGAAAAAGCACATGGCTGTTGTAATAAAGGTCATCAGTAGATACAGCTAATTGACACAAATAATTTAGGGTGAAAATCAATGACAAAACTCATACTGCCTTCAATAGGATCAGTATTTCATCCTATGTGATTTCAAACTAGCCACAAAATGAACAGTGCTGTGTTACTGTCATTGGAGCTATCATTTTATCCCTAATTCCGACAGTAAACCTTTCACATCCTAGATATGAGATGGACAGATTCATACAGAAACAACCCTTCAAGGATAAACACCCTTTTAAAATCACTGAAGAATTTGAGTGGGACCTTAATCACTAGCACAGGCTGGCAGGTCATTTTTTTGACACTTGCACACTGTTTTGAAAATCAGCCAGAACTGACAGGTGCAAAGTTTCCACACTCTGTTATACACAGTAATTCAGTAGTGAATGGTTATATGTGGCCTTATTTTATGCATGTGTGCATATATATTCAGAGATGTTTTGGCAGTTATTAGCACTCAGTAATGGAGGAAGACAGTACATAACTGTGCTCAAATAAAGCAGTAAAAGAAAATTTAACATATCTAGATTTTCATTGAATAGTATGATTTCTCATTAAATTTTCCTGTACTAGTACATATGCCTTAGCACCACTGGTAGATCTAAAGAATGAAAGCGGAAAAAAGAAAATTAACAAAAGTCTCGCTATTTCCATGATAAAGCCATCCCTCAGAAAGTGTAATCCTAAAACCCTTGTATGCTGACTCAATTTATGAAATTCAGTCAGTTTTTTCTGATAAATGAAAGGAAGCATGTGAATATTTGTTGGATCACAGTCTAAATCAGTAGTGTACAATGTAGAGTGCATCCAAGAAGGGACAGTTCAGAGCAAAGGTCTTCCAGGCAAATACTTTGGTTCTCCAAGCCTCACCCCCTCACAGTTACTCCTGTCCCCTGCAGAGTTATAGAGAGGGACCATGAATGACACACTCCGCCCTCAATTTAATAAAGTACTGAACTTACGCATTTTTATTTATTGACATTTTAGCTTTTACATAATGTCATAATTGCATGATTAACATTTTGCATGATTAATGAGAGGAACAAAAATATTGGTGAATGTTTGATTTTTTTTTTTTTAGTACAAGCTACTGACTAAATTCCCTGCACACATCTGAACATACTTGTTAAATAACAGAATTCATAATCAGCAAAGTAATTCAACTGAAAAACCCTCTCACTGATACCAATATTTCTTACAAACACTGAGTTCGTGGCTGTATCCAAATCAAAGTTTAGGCTAAAGCCCTTGCAAAAGCCTGACAAAGGGATCATGGGAAAAGGAAGGAAGTTGGAATATGCTGCTGCACTCACTGCAGAGCTGTTGAACCCAAGTGCCATTGCTGAAAGTGTCATGGTATCAATGCCAGCTCCTCACTGCCTACAGGTCCTTCTCTTGGGAAATCAACTGGCAATACCTGTGAATTACAAAGAAGGTAAAGGTACCTCCCAGAAGGTGGTAAGATCAATAGCCCAGCTGAAGTGCCTTTATACAAATGTACGCAGCATGGGTAATAAGCAGGATAAGCTGGAGGCCCTGGTGCAACTGGATAACTTTGATCTGGTTGCTATCACTGAAACATGCTGGGATGAATCTCATGATTGGAAAACAGCAATGAAGGGCTATAGACTGTTCAGAAGGGATCAGTTAGGAAGGAAGAGTGGGGCTGTTGCCCTCTATGTTAGAAAACA
>VWZO01004079.1:285881-296949 GCA_013396975.1 Bucco capensis | reverse complement strand
GATCATCCCCAAACTTGCTGAGGGAACACTCTACCCCTTCATCCAGATCATTTTGCCCTATTCCATTTGGTACAAGAGGTTGGAAGAGCTCACTGCTTCTCAAGAGATCCCCAATTTTCTGCTGGAGCCACACTAACTCCCTGTTCATCATGCTGTAACTATGAAATCATGCTTACAGGATGATGTTTCTAATTAGTCTTTCATTAAAAAAATGCCTTATTTTGACTTTGCTTTTTCTCTTAAAATAGAACGGGCCTGATCCACATGGGAATCTCAGGTCAGAAGTTCTACACAAGGGAAAAAAAAAAAATCAACTCAGAAAAGAATTGAGTTCCCTTTTTGATCATTATACAACCTCATTTTTTTTTCTGCCCTAGTTCTTATTTTTCCTCTCCTGTTGATCATATCTTCTAGATTATCCCACCTAGTTTCTGTAATGCCAACTTCATCCTCAGTGTTTTCATCCCTGAGAATTGCTAAGTGTTTCTGCCTAGACATCTCCCCATCCAAGGATGCTCCATGCCTCCACATCTGGGAGTTGGACCCATTTTGGCTGCTACCTTCCTAAAAAACAGTCATCTCCTCCACCATGGATATAACCTTTTGTCTCTGCTACATAGCCACTGATGTTTCCTGGGATTCCTCTGTGACAGTTGCACTTCTCCACCTTTTCCCAGCCCTCTTCCTTTATTCCATCCACTCTCCCCAATCAAAGGAATTGCATCTCCATGCCATTGGCATTTTTAACAGTGCTCCAATAATTTAGTCCATACCACAGGTGATTTTATTCACCATTTCCCACTCTAAATGGCAGATTTATTACAGCACATGATTTTTCTTATTGAGTGTAATCATATCCCCATGGCTCCTGAAAATCCCCTGAGCATCCACAGTGCTCCAAGCAGCAATAAATAACCAATGTGCATAGGAAAAAAAAAACCCAACCACCTTGGCTAAGGTGAATTTAAGGTTGCAGACACATAGCAGTGGGTTGAGTGCATATTGCCTCCCAAGAACACTGAGTTAACAAGTTGTTAGCAAGCAACAGCACAAAACAATTCTCATTTAGTCTATTTCTGACCTAAATCCCAAAGAACCCTTTAAGCCATAGAGGTTTTCTCCAGCTATTTTCTTCTCACCTATGACTTGTGCAGAAGTTAGGGCCTAGTTGACAGTGAGGTTAGCATACAAACATTAAGTAACCTTATGGAATAAAAGGAATAACTCAGATTTAAGAAGAGTAACTTAAGCAAGAACATGTCCCAGAAGTACTTGTCCAGATGGAGAGCACCAAGGAGTGGCAACAAAATTGTTGGACACTGAGGGAACTTCAATGAGCTAACTGAGTCTAGCAAAATCTCTATCTGACAACACCTGGAATCACTCAGAGAGACATCAAGATATTCCATCAGTTAGCTCTGGAGCTGCTACACTGACCCAGCTAACTTTTCTTCTGGGTTGTGTCATCTCTCCTGTTGAAGAGAGAAGTGATGCAACTCATCAAAAAGTATACCTCTGGGATTCAACTGTTCATTTGGTCCTAAATGACAATATCCTAACCCTGATAACATCCTTATCTCCCTGCATTGTCCACCTATGGCACATCCCCATGGTCACCTAAGCAAAGCTAGGATAAATCAGTCAACTGATAGCAGAGAAGATGAGGACTGACAGGTTGACATGCAGCTAGGTTGAATGATTGCCTGTCCCTTGCTGCTTTAACTCTGGAAGGAAAAACACCTGGAAATGTTAAAATTCCCATTAAAGGTGAACATCAACTTAACTCCTGTGCTGCTCCAACTGTGTTCCTCCAGAAAGCCATTTCTCCTTCACTAAAGACTTCTAAAGCTATGCACCAAAAGATACACAACTCTATTTGTTAACTACTCCAAATAATAACCATCCTGCTTTGTTATCACATTAACCTTTGGTCTCTTTGGAGGTAAAAACAACTTAAAATCTCCCAATCAAGGAAGATGAAGTTTATCTGTAGAGGCAAAGGAGTTGAGCATGCAAGAGCACCACGAGAAGATGAAGTTTATCTGTAGAGGCAAAGGAGTTGAGCATGCAAGAGCATCAAGAGAGCAGGGCACAAGGTGGAATTGTCAGTTTTAACCTCAGAGGTTGCTAAATACCTTCTAGAGCAGCTGCCTGACCCTCAGCATCTGCCAAGGTCCCAGGGTGACATTGCCCTCAGCACACTCTGTGTAAATGAGGATTTGTCTGCTGTGTACAACTGTAAATAAAACAAAGCTCCTTGCTTAAACAACTTTCTGGTTCTTTTTTTACAGTCACACAGTGGACTACAAACCTCTTTGCAGCTAAGTGCACCTATGTTTTGCCTCATGCCAAGGCCTCTCCACACTGGAAAAGGGATTAGAAATGGTTCTGCTGAGATAATCTTATCCTTCCAGTTTCCTAGCTCTTCATTTGTGCTGCTTTGGAAGTGTTTGCATCTTATCCACTCAAACCACATCCAAAAGCCAAGGAGTTGAGCAAGAGTAAGCCTGTCTACTACTCTTAAAAAAAACACCCTTCTTCCTCTGATTTCACACTCAAGAGAATGTTAGGGGTTGGAAGGGACAAGCTGGTGTAAGATGGCATCAGGAAAACATGGGGAGAACTGAAGAGAAGTGATCTTCCCAGCCCTGTCTAAAGCCCAGACTCCCTGCTCCCAGAAGCTCCCCTTTTGGTGGGAGAAGTGATGGGATAGTGATGCCCAGCCTCCAGAGACAATTCCCACTCCAGCCCAGCAAGCTTGAACCTAATCCTCAAGGAGAATATGGCATGGTCTGGTTTTGCCATGGGGAGAAAAAAAGAGGTTGACTAACAGAAAACAAGCTACAAACCCAACATTTCCTTTCAATGCAAGGTAGAGCTTTTCTGTCAAGTGCTCCACAGCTTCTAGGAGTCAGGATGACATTCCTTGGCTGGTCTGCCTCTCCCATGGGAGAGCACATATACCACATTGCTTCCTGCAGGACACTTCATGCTCTTCTCCCATGCAATGCATGAGAAAATAACATGGAAAAAAAACCACAAATCCAGCATCTTTCCCTTTGCAGAGCAGCACAGACACATCCTGGAAACTTCAGTTCTTCATGTCTCAAGCACCTAGGCTGTTTTGAGGGGTGGGAGTAATGCAATTTATAACTTATTTACTAGAGCTAGGCTAGGATGTTGAAAATATTTCACATTCTCTTCTGTGAGCTCAGTAGGATTTGGGTCCTTTGAAGAGCTAAGGATTCCTTAAAGAAAGAAGCTCTAAATAGCACAAAGATTCCTTGGCCACACAAGCATGAATTGTCATGATCATCTTATTTGGTGCTAGCAAAACTCTTGTTGAACAGTTCAACACAGGAGGCATTATCAGAGAGAGAGAGAAAAATATTGCCTAAAATAGGAAGCCTTCCCATAAGAAAGCTCTGAAAATTGCTGAGGTGATGGAGAAATTCTTCTATCTCAATGGTTTATTGTCTTAGATCTTTGGCCTAATGGGGTAATATCCTCAGAGTACAAGTTTCTACAGCAATATTCAGCTGAGTAATATTCACACACCAAATGAGTGCACAAGATCCCAGCACACAACCCTTAGGAAAGGGTTGGAATTAGCTCTGGGACTGACTAGGGCAGCAGGTCACCCTCTTCTCAATCCTCTGGTACCTCCTGCAAGCTTAGCAGAGTCCATGGAGCCAAGCAAGAGGTAGGAGGAAGGGAAAAGTGTGAGAAGACAGAAAGGAAGAGGAGGACATTTGAATTTCATAAGAGAGGTTAACCCCGCAGGGGTGAGGGAAGCAAAAAAACAACTTCTTCTGAATAAACATGAGATGGAAATTGCAGAGATAGGATTGAGGAGGAATTCATCTAGGAAGCTAGAGCACAAGCTGGTGTGAGATGGCATCAGGAAAACATAGGGAGAACTGAAGACAAGAGAAGTGATCTTCCCAGCCCTGTCTGAAGCCCAGACTCCCTGCTCCCAGAAGCCACCCTTTTGGTGGGAGAGGTGATGGGATAGTAGTACCCAGCTTCCAGAGACAATTCCTACTCCAGTCTCTTTGTTCAGCCCACCAGGCTTGAAGCCAGTCCTCAAGGAGCACATGAGATGCTCTGGTTTTGCCATCTCTCACATCACATCCTAGCAGGGAGTGCTGGGAGCCTGTGCTTCACTCTGCATCCCAGCATTTCAGAGAATCCTAGACNATTGCAGAGGAGGTGTGAGCAGAGCAGAGTGCAGTGGCACAATCACCTCCCTCTCCTATCAGCAGCAAGTCCTTCCTTCTCTCTCTCTCAAGAGCAGGGATAACACAGCCATCCAACATGGAAGCAGGCATATCCCCATGATGAAGCTTCATGCCCTTGTCCCATGCTGTCCTCCTCAGCATGACTGATGGTGCCAGGCAAAGCAGGGTCAATTTATACCCATTCAGAGTGTACAAAGGGATTTGACAGATGAGCTCCAAAGAGCCTAGCTAATGTGATTGAGGATGGCATCTCTCTCCAGCTGTCTGCCCTGTCCCTCTGACACAAGTTACTTACCCCACCAGCAGGTACAGCAGAAGAAAACATGTGCCTGCACCTTGAGTGCTCTAGCTCAGGCTGCTGGATTAGCATAAACTGCCAAGGAAGGGTGGGTTTGGGCTAATATATCAGCTAGATGCTGCATCCATCTCATTCTGCCAACTCTCCACTCTAGCACAGAAAGAAAAGGATAGCTGAGGGTGTTAAAAGGTCCAACTTAAATCTCCCCTCCTCAAGCTTGGATCCATTCCCCCTAATCCTAGCACTACCTGACATCCTCAAAAGTCCTTCCCCAGCTCTCTTGTAGCCCCTGAAGATTCTAGAAGGTTGACTTCAGTCACCTCCTCCCTCCACAAACCACTCAAACCAGCTCATAACCTGGCTCAGCATCATCAAAAAGGT
Organism: Bucco capensis; assembly: GCA_013396975.1. Classification (NCBI taxonomy): domain Eukaryota; kingdom Metazoa; phylum Chordata; class Aves; order Piciformes; family Bucconidae; genus Bucco; species Bucco capensis. The sequence continues at coordinate 292,029 of VWZO01004079.1, read as the reverse complement.
GGAGAAGTCATCACCCAACCTAAAACTTCTTCAGAATTGTTAAGTCTACTGGAGAAAAAGATATCTAAGGGTAGGAAAAAGGCAGGAAAATCTGGTCAGCTTGTTCTGATATCCAGCTTCTCCTATCAGGTGTCAGCAATGCATGTTTCTGCTAAATGTTTCTTTATCTCATACAGCATAGGGCTGGCTTTTTACAACCAAATCATTTGTGTTTTGGACAAAAGCCTGTAATGTGCTGATTTGCTTTGCTCTCTGTTGTAAGCTCTCCCTTTCTTGTTTGTTTTGTGCTTCTATCTCTTGCTTATGATCTCTCTGGATGCTGAAAATCCACTACAAACACTGAGTAAAAAAAGAAATAAGCAGCTCATTGTTGCTTTCAAGCAGAAAATTTGCCTCACAGAACATCTTTTTGGGCTTGTACTTAATATTTCTTTTTAATATTGCATGAGTGTCTATCTGAGGATCAGCTAGTTCCATGCTTAGATGCTACAGTGGTGAGAGCTTTCTACAAGTCAGTGTAGAATCAGCTGTAATCCATGGATGCCATTCCCTCAGCTTTGATCAGAAGATACATCACTTGTTCCTTTTTGGATGTGACAGGCACAAACCTCCTTTTTTGTTGTTGCTATTTAAAAGCTTTTAAATCACAGAGGTTGGAAGAGACCTCTAAGATCATCAAGTCCTAAAAATCAATGTCAGGAGGCCTGGATGATGTTTAAGTCAAGAATATCTGGCCTAGCATTTTGGTGAGGATAAATGAGTGGTAATCATTCATTTTGTTGGGGTTTTTTCCCCCCCTCATGGATATAAACACTTTGGGTCAAACTCAAAGTGACTGAAATGATATTGCATTTTACCTCTGGTTGATAAGTAGGTTGTAATTTACAGGCCCTAGAAGTGGGTAGATATAGAAAAGCAAGTAGAATTAAGATAAAGAACCCTCCCCTTCTCACTTTGTCTTCCAGCTTTCACTGAGCTGCTTTTACTCCTGCATTTTTTATATAGCCTGACTGTACACTCTTGGAAGTTCCATACAGCATCATTTATATTCCCTTTCAGCAGTGCCCAATTTCAGAGCAAGATGCTGGAATCACTACTTTAGCCACAAAGCAACTTCTGCAGGGACAGAAAGCCTAAAGATGAAGTCTTCAGACAAAGCTCCAGAAACTAAAAAGCACAACTGCTCTGTAAATTGCCACACATATGTAGCTCTCACAGAATTATTAAGGTTGGAAAAGAGCTCCAAGATTAACTCAAACCATCTACCATGCCACTAAACCATAGCTTTAAGGAGAGCATCTCAATGTTTCTTCAACCCTTCCAGGGATGGTGACTCCAGCACCTCCCTGGGCCAAGACTTAACAACCCTTTCAGGGAAGAAATTCCTCCTTATATCCAATTTAAACCTCCCCTAGTACAACTTGAGGCCATTTCCTCTTGTCCTTTCCCTGTTAACCTGATAAAAATATTTAGTCACTGCATCCTTCACCTTACCAGACCTCAGTCTGGGGATAAAGGATTTACTCCTAACACACATTAAAAGGGCTCTAATCCAGGGTATGTCTAACATTCCCTATTTTCCAGATGAGTTGTGGTCTGCAGACCTCTAGGGTCTTAGTTTATTTCTGTCTGTGATGTACATGGCAAAGATCTGCACAAGGGAATTCCCCAGAGGTGCCTGCACATCCCTTCAGAAGTAGAAGAGATCAGCAAATGGAGAGGTAGGGAAAGTCTGTACCTAAAAAAAAGCCTTTTTGAGGTCAAATGCATCCATGCTGAGTGTAGAGAGGAAAAGCTCCACATGACCCCCAGGCTCTCCCATGCACAAGGTATTGCTAGCAGCAAGGGCTAAGACTCCATCAAGCCTCCTTTTTCCTCTTGTAAATCAACAGCTGATTAAAAACATTCATTAACTGTCACCCCCCCCCCCCTCGCTCACCATCAATTAAATCTGCTTTATGTCCATTTTATCTACCCATCCAGATGCTTTAATTAGGCTCCATGATTGTAATTCATCAGCATTTCCTAGGAGGAAAACTCAGCAGCAAGCTTTTTCCTCTCTTCCATTTACACAACATCTCACCTAATGGAGTTCTGAGGCCAACTCAGCTTTTTGGGCTCCACCCCAGTGCAAAGAAGAGATGAGTACAAAGGGAAATCTATTACCATTCCCTGCTCAAAAGTTCATATTATGTCCTCATCCTCTCCAATACAATGATTTATTAGTGTTATTTGTGTCCTGATGCCCTAATACAATGACATAGTTCCAGAGGGAATTGCATATGATCTCCTGTTTATAAACACAGCTTGGACAACCTCATGATCTCTCTGAACCCAAGGAAACTTTAACTTTCATCACTTATTATTAATTTTAAGGAGGGAGGAAAAAGTGATTCAGGCTTCATTAAATGATAAAATCCATCAGGAGCCAAGGGCAAGGACTCAGTTAATTTGTGAAAGCAACTTAATTCTGAATTGTTGGGCAGATAAAAGAATGGGAATTTGTAATATAGTTTTAGTTTGAAGGTCATGCCAAGGAGAAAAGGCCAAGGAGCTATGTGACCTTCTCCAGGAGAGGGAATAGATCCTGATAGGCTGGCTAAATTTAATGTCTTCTGTGATCTTGAGCTGTAAGGATTAGGAAATCAGAGAGTTCCAAGAGCTGAGCTGCCATCACTGCAAGAGAAGACCTCTAGCTGTAAAGAGATGGAAGCAGCCAGCCTAGAAAACCCTTGGCCATCCCACACTTTGCCCACAAAACAATCCTATCACTAATTCAACCTTAATTCCACAGCAGGAAGAGATTTTTGGACTATAAAAAGCTCTCCTGGTAACTTCATCTCTCCTCCATCCATTCCTCCATGAGCAAGTTGATCATTTCTATCCTGCTTTAGCATCACTGTGCTGTCAGAATCAGACCACTCAGGGCTTCCTACATCACACAGCTAGCCAAATATCAGTCAATATCATCTGTGGTAAGGGCACTTGGCTTTCCTCTAGCACCTCATCTCATCCAATATATGAGGACATGCTAGAAAAACTCTTGGAAAGATGCCTCCCAAGCTTAACAGAAAGATTCCAGAGGAAGATGAATTAATTTATCTATCTCCCCAGGAAACTTCCAGTAATAATTTGTTGGTTGGTTGGGTTTTTTTTACCATGAGGATGATGAAATATATTGCCTAGAAAGAAGTAGATGCCTTATCCCTAGAAACACTCATGGTCAGGTTAGATGGGACAAGCTGAATAATAAGAGAAAAATGCAGCATTAAAGAGCAAATTCAAAGTACCCCTAATTTTGAGCTAGTGAATATGATGTTTGCATGCTAAATAGGTGTTTAAGAAACATAGATGCTCTCCTTAGGGCCAGGGTTTAGTGCTAGGGATGGCTGGACTTGATCTTGGAGGTCTCTTCCAACCTTAATGATTCTGGTATGGATTTACTGAATCACAATGTTTGATATTCCTCTTCTCAGCTGAACAGCAGCTTTCAATTCCTTAGAATTTTGGAATGGTAAAACTACCTTGAGGACAGGAAAAATCCCCTTTGGGTTGCCAGTTGTCATGTGATACCTCAAAAGCTCCAGATCATAATGCTCTCCTCTATCCAGGTCAAGAGAAGCTTTCATTGCTCCTTTTTACCCATTATTTCCAAGAATTCACCCAAGACCAACACATATCAAAGACTTATTTGTCCAGCAGAGAAAAAACTTCCTTCAACTGAGTCTGTGCCCACACATCATCTGTGGGTTGCAGCTGGGAAGGGGGAGAAAAAGTCACCAAGGCCAACAACTCCTCCACTGCCACAAGTCCTTGTCATCTGATTTCCTGACAGGCACATGAATAATCCCTCATTCCCTATCAGCTATGCCAACAGAGGGTGGGAAGTGCTGTGGTTGAGCTCACTAGCCTTCCCCCACCAAGTGACTGCTGCTCTGATGAAACTCTTCAGTTGCAAGGTTGACACTTGGCCTGGAAGATGGGAAGAAAAGCAAACACATGCACATTGCACTCCAGACGCATTGAGCTCTTTGTGCAACCCAAGGCTTTCCCAAAAGGAATGAAAACTGTTATGGTAATTCACCAAANATACTGTGTATATATATATATTGCTTTTAATAATATATAATATATATATATATATATATAATATATTATATATATATAGTGCTGCTGCTGCTAAATACCTCCCTGCATTGCTTGCATATTACATGCTGTGATTAGGAGAGTGCTCTTATTTATCCACAGTGTCATACTTGCTATTTTATGTTTATATTTTACTCATAATCCACCTTTCTGTCTTGCTTTGGTAGGAAACTATCAAAAGAACTTCAACACTCAACCCCAAATCCATTTTTCTGCCCTTTCATGTTTAGCTGGGGAAGGAATCTTGGCTTTGGTTGGGTGAGAACAAGTTTCCTCACTGCCTTGACTCTCAGTCAGTTTGTTAGAGTATTTTTATTGCATCTCAAACTAATTCTCTTGGGAACTGTTTAACAGCTCAAATGAACTTCACCAGAAGGGTTTTCCTCATTCTTATTTCTTCCCATCCTTGCTAGCTGTGCCCAACACTAATTCCTTCTCCACTTGGTGTTTACACACCTCAAATATTCATAGAGGGTTTCCTTTCTCCACATTCCAGATGCATTAACTTTCATTTTGGCCAAGCTGAGCCTTCATTTGTTTTCCTACCAGGTCTCTAATCTCTCTAGGTATCTTTATATTATTACTATTTAATTCCTGTTAAGTACTGACAGGATGCCAGGTGCCTTCAAGCTTGCCAGATGCTGCACAGAGTGGAAAAGCACTGTGCTTCTCCTGTGGAACAGACAAACTAAGAGGCAAAGCAAAGATGAGACAAAGCATCCTCACAGAAAGTAGAGGAAAGCTGATCAAGTGGACAGCCAGTCTGAAAATGTATGAGGAAAACAAAAAACAAAGACAGAAACAGAGGTAAGACTAGGCTTGGTGCTTCTGTGACCTTCAACTGCATCTCAGATCTTGTTCCCCCCATTCCTGGTGGGGAAAAAGCACTAAGCACTTGCTAGGATCTTTCATCTTCCCTCCCACCTCTTCTGCTTTACTCTAGAAGGGATAAGACAGAGAAAGTGCCAAGCAGATGCCACCAGAGAATGGCAGGAGACATGAAACAGTGAAAGTTCTATTTATTCAAGCCTTTAAGAAGCTCTTGAGCTCCTAAAAGTCACTTGAAGGCTTCCCCATACACACAGGTACCAAAGTACTGGCCCTCAAGCAAACAGAATGATGCACAGATGGGAATAAGAGTTAGGACTCAGATCCAGAGCAGACAGCATGAAATTCAACACAAATAGCCACTACCACTCAATTTCTCCTAGAAACAGCACTTTTTTTTGCAGCAGAAAATACCTCCCTCCTTCCAAGCATCCCTATCCCTTCTTCCCCAGAAACCTCCAGGCAAGGAGCTAGACTGTTTAGAAGCAGCAGTTTCACACCAATTAGCTTTCCTGCTCTGCAAACAGCATTGAAGGCTCAGGGTGGTGTTTCCAAGGGCTTGGTGCTTTACAGCACTACCTATATATTTCCATCTCATTGATCTGCTCTGCTTTCAAGAGGCCATCAGGAAGATGTGTGGGCAATTTCTTGTAGAGGTAAGAGAAGGAAGGGCAAGGGGAGTTAACCTCAGATTAGCTGTGTTTACACAACAGTGTTTCTCTGGAAGGAAACCAGAGCCAACACTGTTCTCTGCTTCCATCACCCTGCTTTCTCCTGCAAGGAAAAGCAGCCACAGCAGTAAAAAGTCAGGAAAGAACCTTACAGGATCAAGATAACACTTGGGACACAGCAAATACTCTGCCCTATAGCATGGATGACACCATTTGGGCAGAGCTTTCTGGTGCTAGCTGTGTGAGAGCTCAAGGATAACTGCCTAAAGACATGACTATATGGAGTCAAGGGTCTTCCTATGGGTGTTTGCAGGCCCATACTAAGCCCAGAAAGCATCTTGTCCAGGAGCTGCTTTATGCTGCTGACACTGCCCTTGTTGCCCAGACACAAGTAGCTCTGCAGCGTTTAACGTCCTGCTTTGCAGCCACTGCTCAGCTTTTGGGGCTGCAAGTTAGTTTAAACAAAACAGAAGTTTTATATCAACCTGCACCTCAGGAAGTTT
>VWZO01004079.1:270046-285811 GCA_013396975.1 Bucco capensis | reverse complement strand
ATCATGTCTTGCAGCTTCTACCTCCTGAGGAGTCCTTGTGCTGTGCCTTTTGCAACTGCTCTTGTCTGTCCCAAATTGGCCTTTGCAGCCAGCAATGCTTGGAAAAAGTGCTTGGGAAGAGCATGGATGGAGCCCTCCCTGGAGCTGTGTTCATGAAGTCTAGCCAGGATGGGGATAGTCTAAATTGGGTACCATTTGTCTATAGGAACTTGGCATATCTAAGCAGCAAAGCTAACAAATGCTAGTGGCAAATACACAGAGTCCTGGAGTAGCTCAGAAATGCCAAGCTCCATGGCCTCAGAAATCCCTTCTGTGCACTGAAGATAACATAGCATGAGATGAGCAGAAGAGGCAGGCCACAGCACTAGGACTATCATCATTTGTTATCCAAATAGAGATATTAAGAGCAACCAGTGCTTCTTTGACCTCCTGCAGAGCACAGGGCATAGCCTCCATCACAATAGTTCCTGCCTCACACCATGGAGAATGGATGAGATTGGAGAGCTGGTGAATTCCCCTGCTTCTAACAGGGCTCTTGCAGCCTTATTTCCATTCCTAGTTTGTCTAGCTCCCACCCTGTCACACCTTTGAGTCCTAGATTAAAGAGCTGTCTTAGAGCAGACAAATTCTTCCTCCCCCCTTGGCTTTACTCCATGGTTAAGATCCATCACTTAGATAAGCTAAATAGGTAATATCAATACCTTCTCTGCAGATGAAAATATTCCCAACCATGTATCCTTGTTGGAGTTCACTCTGCCATTTGGAGCTTTTTGATGTGTGGACCTCAAAAACCAAAAATAAGCCCTGGAATGAGCTCACCAGAATATTTCTATTTCTTTTTACAGCAGCAAGGAGCAATCTCCCACATTCAGCTCTGCCAGGTAACACAATCACAAAGGTTGGAAGAGACCTCTAAGATCATCCAATCCAACCCTAAAGCTATGCTAGCATCATACCTTAGAAGAGAGAGACACTGATAAGAAGAGTTTCTGGGAAATCTATCCAGGATCTTAGTGAGGATTGGCTTGGATTTTCCATTCTAAATGTAATGAAGAGATCTCTAGGTACCTTCTCAAAGATATCCTAACTTGTAGGCAGGGTGAACTAGCAGCTTGTTGATTTTCCCTTATGCTAGTACCCAGAGCTTTTTTTTATTGCACTGAAAAATTTCAAAAGCAAGAAAACATTGGCAGAAATGTGGGTTTTTTTCCCCTACTCTTTTGAAGTTATTCTGCTGGAGTGAAAAGTTCTGTAGAAAGCCAAGTCAAGGATCCACACAAAGCAGAGGAAGAAATACATCCATTGGGTAGGAGCTACTTAAATATTTGATGGTTAATATATTAAATGTTAATTGAATACTACAATGATTTTCTCCTCTGGACAGCACACAATTAACATTTAATTTGTGATGAAATATTTAAAGTTATGAAATATCTTAGGGCAACTGAAATGTCTCATGTCTTGGGACAATGTGTTAAGGGGACAAAAGGTCAGGTTAGTAGTTCAAATTCCTCCAGTGATCTGTACAAGAGACAAGGGGGGAAAAAGGGTTTGGAGCTAGCACAGTTCAAGCACATAATCAGAGGGCATGAGGGGACACAACCTGGGTGAGAATCACAAGTTCTTAGAGCTACAAACCACCCCAGAGCATGAAAAGTGCTGGAGTGATAATCCATTCCTCAGGGAAAAAGCAAATGCTGAGCACTTAGATCAAGCATCTCAATATTATTTGTTTCAGAAAGAGCAGTGAGAGGGTTGGAGCCTGAACTGTTCTGCACTCATTTGCTCCAAGCCATTGGCAAGAAGAGGATTTAGATGATACAGAGCTCCTGGTTTGGCTGTGCCAATAAGTATGAGGGAGGTGTAATCAGCTTGAGATGTTACACAGAGTCACAGAGGTTGGAAGAGACCTCTAAGCTCATCAAGTCCAAGCATCCCTAGCACTCCCATACCACTAAGCCATGGCCCTAAGGAGAGCAGCTCAATGTTTCTTAACCCCCTGCAGGGATGGTGACTCCAGCACCTCCCTGGGCAGCCTGAACAACCCTTGCAGGGAAGAAATTCCTCCTTGTATCCAATCTAAGCCTCCCCTGATGCAACTTGAAGCCATTTCCTCTCATCCTCTCCCTGCTAACCCTGGAGAAGAGACCTACCCCCAGCTCACTGCAACCTCCTGGCAGGGAGCTGTAGAGAGAGCTAAGTTCTTCCCTGAGCCTCCTCTGCTCCACACTAACCAACCCCTCCCCAAAAAATGAACCCAGTTGGTTAGGAGCTGAACACAAGTGCATCTCATTTTGCTGGGAGAGAGATAAACATCCTAGCACTTCAGAAGCTGACCTTACCCTCATGCTTCTTTAGCATGAAGGGGTAGGAAACCTTTGCTAAGGCTTAAATGTGAGAAAGGATCTTTTAATTAGTCCAACAGTGAAGCCTTCAGTAACTTTAGGCAAGCTCAGCCTTAATAAAGCTCCAAAAGCAGAACAAACAAGCTCAGAGCTTCACTGTGTATCATTCAGGAGACAAAGGGAATTCACACACAAGCAAACCAAACCTCTTTTTGTGCAGATACCTTTAGAGCAAGGCCTGCCATTGCTAAGAAATCCTAACAATCCCCAGGGGGATAGAAGCTTCACCTAACTCAACTCCCCTTTGTTTGATCTTGACTTCCCTCAGTTTTGAAGGGAATAGAAACATTGTGAGGCTCCCTCCTTAATGCAGCTTCTTGTCAATTGCTAACTTTCCTGGGCTCACAGAACTTTCATTGACTGGTTACTACAAAATCTGCTAGACAAACTAAGCCTGAGGCTTCTAACAATGGATTATTTTTACCTAGAGGACTTTCAGCAGCACTTGCTGCTTAGCAAGCTTTGACTAATTTGGAGGGGAAAAAAACCCCAACAGGTTTAGTTCATGTGTATATGGAAAAAAATTCCCTTGGGGGAACAAAATATCAGATGGAAGGCTTTGGTCTTCTTGCTGCACACTGGCTCATTCCCTCCTCTTTGTTCCTTTGATAAGTCATATTGTCATCAGCCCCCATGGATTGGATGGGTGGACTGTTCAGTGGATAAGGAACTGGCTGGCTGGTCACATCCAGAGGGGAGTGGTCAATGGCTCCAAGTGCAGCTGGAGATCAGTGCCAAGTGGTGTTGTTCCTCAGGGCTCTGTGCTGGGGCCTGGACTGTTTAATAGTTGTATAAAACAATAAGGACAGCAGCATTGAGTGCACCAGCANAGGCTGCAGAGGGCCTGTTTGCAAAGGCCTGCAGGGAAAGGACAAGGGGCAATGGCTTTAAATTGGAAATGAGTAGATTTAGACTGGATACTAGGAAAAAGTTTCTCCCCACGAGGGTGGTGGAACACTGGCCCAGGTTGCCCAGGGAGGTGGTTGAGTTCCCATCCCTGGAGGCATTCCAGGTGAGGCTTGCCAGGGCTCTGGGCAAGCTGCTCTAGTTGGGGATGTCCCTGGCCACTGCAGTGGAGTTGGGCTAGATGAGCTCCAGAGGTTCCCTTCCAACCCAAATGATTCTGTGACTCACCATCACTTCATGCACAAGTAGATAGCACAGACACACTGCATCTGATCAACTGCAAGACCTAGCTGTAGGAACCAACTGACAGCTTGCCCTAGGCACCTCTCTGGAGCCTGGCTAGAAGGCAGAGGGAGAGCCTTTCTGCCTCCATATGGCAAAGAAAAGAGGATTGCAGGAATAGAGAGAGAAGGCAAAAGTGCCTAAACACTCTCCTAATACCTCCACCATTTCAACTGATGTCCCAGCAGCAGAGGCCAGTGAGAGACATGAGAGGTTTGGGGAGGAATTGTTTCCCTAGAAATCAGAGTCCAGATTGTGCTCCTGCAGAATGATTTTCTCCCTTACTGTCACAAAACTATCCAACAAACAGATACACTTTTTGCTCATGAAAAGATTAAACCCAGGAGACTATAGGAGAGCTAAAGGACAGAACTGAGAAGCTTTTCCAGAGCTAGGCAGAGCATCTTCAAAACACTCCTGTAAGGAACAGGTCCTGCAGCCCATGAATGATGGGCAGAAGGTGTAGAGAATATAGGACATGAGATAGTGAGGTTCTTTTACCCATCAGGTTTGCCAACCACATCTTGAATCACACCTTGGGCCATGTCAAATAACCCTTTCTTATTTCTCTGTCAGCCAAAAATGCTTTTGCCCAAGCAGGACTTGCTCTCCTGATCTGGTGGCTGCCACTTAGCCATCTAGTACATCTAACTCTGTGGCAGGTTCCTGTAACACCACAGTATATTAGTGTCATACCTAATTCCCATTCTCTGAGGAGTAAGCCCATTAAGAAGCTGCACTGAAATCACATCTGCATACTAATTCAGGAGCTGGCTTGCAGGATATTCATTAGGGGTGACACTTCCAGGGCAAGTTCTACTTTCCCTCTTTGTATCCCATTGGAGACAGGGCTGGGAAATGCAAGTGCAATACAAAGAGAGACAGGATGGGGCATTGTGGGGACAGCCCTGTTGGCACAGCAGAAGAGCTGAAATGGTTGATCAATATTCCTTTTAGAACTTGGTCCTGGCTCAAGGAAGATTCTAGAAAGGAAGGCCATAAAGCATTCTTTTAAGCTAGAAAGAAAAAAGGTGAAGAGAACAGAGCTAATGCTGTTCCTTTGATTGACAGTCTCCTAGGACTAAGCCTCATATAGGTCCAGCAGCCTTGGAAAAAGGCTGGGGATCAAGAACTCAGATTCTTATCCTGCTTCTGATAGTGACAAAGATTTGTTTGAGTTCTCCCTTCTGTTTCTCCTCTTTATTTTCACCCAGCCCTAGCATCACAACCAAGCCTCTCCATTCCCTTCTGCACCTCCCTGTACCTACAGCAAACTCTGACAAGCCAGAAGAAAAATAGGTTTGCAACTTACACCAAAACTTAAAGACATGTTCCACAGAGCTTTAGGATTAAAACTGGAGATGGAAAAGAAGCAGAACTCCCAAGTAAGACAGTTCAGAGGTGTGCACCACTGGCTTTTTCACTGTACTTGTGTACAGTTCACAGCATTGCACAGAGGATGTCACCTCCTCCTAAACTGCTACCACCTCCCTCATTATCTTCTCCAAGCATCCTCTTGCCACTAGTTTCTGGTTCTCTTGGTCCAGGCCCTACTCTGATCAACATGAGAAGCTGCAGGAGAGCACTTGCAACCATGCAATCCACCACCTGCCAGGACAGGAGGCTTCCTCCTTAGTGCTGTTAGCAAGCAGATATCATCAAGCATGAAGGTTTTACATCCCTTCTGCTTTTTCTAAGCTCTTTAATATAATTCTATATGCTATCAGTGGCTGTTGGAGCAACTCTTCCCCTTCTGCCAAGCTTCTGACTCCAAAGCAGTGAGTTCCACACGTTAGCAGCACTATAAAAAGTCTCCCTGGTTTTCCTTCTTAGAAGGGAAATGCAATGCAAATTTCCTACATATTTTAATGCTCATATATATATGTTACATTTCAGCTTCATTCTTTAAAAGGTCAAACTCTAGCTCCTGAGTTGTACAACAGACTTGTTGAAGCTATTGGCACCAGAGATAGGAGAAACAGGTGAAGAAAGAAAAAAGCCTAGATTGCTTTTCCACCTGGGGAAAAAAAGCTACAAATCTGTCTTTTCCTTTAAGTGATCACTCCCTCTGAATCCTTCAGTTTCCACAACAGAAGCAATACTGCACAGAGAAGTGTTTGGAGGCAGCAGCTGCTGAAGAAACCAACAAAAACATTCCCCCCCTCCTCTTTTGTTTTTCCTTACAAAGCTAAGGTCACTCACCTGCCAAAAAGATGCAACAAAAGCACAGTTACTCCACAAGAGAAGATGAGGACACCCACAGAAGCAAGTTCCAACAATCCAACCAGGAAAAGCAATGAAATCAGCCTCAGCTAGGGCCTGAGCTCACAAAAGCAATCCAACCACTTGAAGAAAATGGAGTTGATACCACCTCCAACAGCTCAAATCAAGAGGGAGAGCCTCAGCTGGAGCCTAAAAGCAGTCCCTGGACCAATGGGGAGGGTGAAGAGGTAAAGGGTCCAGGTGATGCTGCTCAGGGCTATTAAGCCACACAGGGTGCAGGTGATGCTGCTCAGGGCTATTAAGCCACACAGGGTCCACAGGTGATGCTGCTCAGGGCTATTAAGCCACACAGGGTGCAGGTGATGCTGCTCANGTGATGCTGCTCAGGGCTATTAAGCCACACAGGGTGCAGGTGATGCTGCTCAGGGCTATTAAGCCACACAGGGTGCAGGTGATGCTGCTCAGGGCTATTAAGCCACACAGATGCAGTTAGGACCTTGATACCCAAGTGATTAAGGTGAAGTCCCACCTGTGGCAGGAGGGAAATCTTACTTCCATTGTGCTAAAGCTCTCTAAGACATCTGCAGGCCAAGGAATCTTTGCCAAGTTCATCAATGCCTGTGAGACTCAAAGGATTGAAGCAAGCTGAGGTTACACTGGGCAAAGTTAGTTGTATTGACTCTGATAGTGAGTTCTTTTTCAGTTGCCTTATCATAGCTAACAGCTTTCCAAGGAGAATGTGAAATACTAGGATTCACTTCTGGCTGATCCTTTTCCTCTTTCCTCCTCCTGTTTCACCAGGATGTGGAGCTTGTACCTTAAGGTCCACTGCACTTTTGTGAGGACAAAGATTTACACTTTGAGGAGAGGTCAATGGGATGGCAGACAAGCTTCACTCCTGCAGGAGCTCAGCTCATCTCAGAGCAGCTCCTGGAAAGCTTCTGCTTCCTTCAGGTAGAAGCTTAGACCTTGGAGTCAAGGATTCCTAGACTCCTAGAATGGTTTGGGTTGGAAGGGACCCTTCCTGTCCCTCAGAGTGCATCCTGGCTCTGTCTGCACCTTCTGCCATTGATGCCTTAGAGGAGAGCCTTGAGATCAACCTTGCTGTGAGTGCAGACTCAGACACATTAGATCCATGATTCCCAGCACATGTGGGACCTCAAAAGCCCACATATACTCCACAAGATACCTTAGTGCCAGCCATAGCCTCCAAAGAAGCCCCATGGCTTAACTGGGAAGGAGCCACAGAGCCCAAAGCCAGGTGGAATTTGTACTTCTTTCCACAACTGGAGGACTAGACAAGGTCTGTGTCAGCCTTTGCTGCTGCACTTGTCCCACAGGTACAAATGTGTCCATAGGAACATTGCTGGGCTCTATTCCCAGATTCATCTGCATGCTAGGGATGATTTCCCTAGTGGTTTTCTTCTCCAGTGCTGGTGAATCATCTCCCTGCCAGAGCTGACAAGTCCCAGTAGCTTCTAAACAGGCTTTGGAAGGGTGTATTTTCTGTCTTTGCTTTATGCCAGAGGGCATCAAGTGATTAGTGGGTTTAATATAAGAAGCTTCCCAGAGGAGGAAACTCCTAGATCCCACTAGAAGGTCTTCACCACCTCTCTGGTCCTTCCCTTCCCAAACTTCAAATTACAGTTAGCTGTATCCCTGCTACACAACTGAGTCCTCTCTCAGTACACTCTGAACATCTTTCAGGAGCAAGTGGGAATCATTTCCAGTAAATGCTTTTAATGTCACTTTGTTTGCCAAGAGCTCTTGCCTCCTGCTCTGCTAATCATGATGAGAAAACATCTTCCCTTCAATAGGAAAGCAAGTGATGCTTTCTCCCTGAGTAGCTCTCATCTGCACCCTTTAGCAAAGGGACATGGCCTCTGCTGAGCAGGAGACAAGATTTGGAAGGTCCTTTTTAACAAGGAACCTTTATAACCATCACCTTACCACTTCAGAGAAAACCTCTTACCCAGCATCTGACTCTTATGTGCTGTAACAAGTCCAGAGCAGAGCCATGAGGATGCTCAGAGCACCTCTCCTGTGAGGATAGGCTGAGAGAGTTGGGATTGTTCAGTCTGGAGAAGAGAAGGCTCCAAGGAGACCTTCTTGTGGCCTTCCAGGATCTGCAGGGAGCTGGGGAAGGACTTGTTAGGATGTCAGGCAGTGCTAGGACTAGGGGAATGGATCCAAGCTTGAGGAGGAGAGATTGAGGTTGGCTGTTAGGCAGAAGTTGTTGCCCAGGAGGGTGAGGAGACACTGTGCCAGGTTGCCCAGAGAGGTGGTGGCAGCCCCAGCCCTGGCAGTGTTGGGGCTGGGAGCAAGCTGCTCTAGTGCCAGCTGTCCCTGCCCATGGCAGGGGTTTGGATATACATGATCTTTAATGTCCCTTCCAACCCTGTAAAGATGAAGCTTCACATCTCATCCAAAAAAACCCCAGAGATGAATGGGAACACATGCAAAACACCAGCAACTGTACAGAGTCAGAGAAGAGCACTGAATGTGATTAAAGGGCTTGAGAAATTGATTCCTGAGGAGGGGAAAAAAGCTACATATGAATAGCTGCCTACCTATACCCAGAGCAACACATTGAACCTGCTACAAGTATTTGATGGAAGAATAATTATCCTGGGAGGAATAAAGGTCTTGTGGCTGTGAAGAAGAGGGTGAAATGAAAAGGGTGGAGATTCAGCTTGTGCTGGGCACACTTGATAATGGAGCTGCTGACCTGGCTCCCTGAGGATAACCTGTTGCTTCACTCCTGTGGATGTGTCTGGGAGACAATCATTCTGTGGTACAGCAGAGGACTCTGGAGGTTTGTCCAGTCTTATTTACTTGCTTTCTGTGGACTAACAGCAGTTTCCTGTCTCAGTATCCTGTCACTAAAGGTCAGGTAGGGGGGAGTTGTTTTATACAAGCTGCTGACAGCTAAGGGATCTGTGGCAAATCTGTCCCACTGGAGAATCTGACCAGACATCCATCTCCAGCAATGCAAAGTGATGCTAATAATATACAATGCCTCCAGCCCTTCACTCTGGGGGAAGAGGCATTGCTACTCTTGTCAGAACACTGAGAGACTGAAATCTAGCATTAAGGAAATATTGCAGATGGGTGTTTGCTGTAAAATATCCTGGCAGAGCTCAGGATAATGCTATCTGAAAGCAGGGGAAAAGAGAGCAGTTGTGAGGAGAAGATGTTGCAGTGCTCTTGAAACTCCCTGCAAGGAGCTTGGAGTGAGCTGGGGGTTGGTCTCTTCTCCTGGGTTAGCAGGGAGAGGATGAGAGGAAATGGCCTCAAGTTGCAGCAGGGGAGGTTTAGATTGGATATAAAGAGAAATTTCTTTACTGAAAGGGTTGTTGAATCTTGGCCCAGGCTGCCCAGGGAGGTGCTGGAGTCACCATCCCTGCAGGGGTTGAAGAAACATTGAGATGCTCTCCTTAGGGCCATGGCTTAGTGTCCTGGGAGTGCTAGGGATGCTTGGACTTGATGAGCTTAGAGGTCTCTTCCAACCTTAATGATTCTGTGATTCTGTAGTGAGGCCTTCAGCCTGGAGGAACAAATGTTTCCTTGTAGAACATCAGCAGCACATGTTTCTAGGAAGCTGAAGGGCAGGTGGCAGTGCCTTATCAATCATCTAAACATGCTTGGTGTGATAAATGCCTGCTGTACTTTGCATAACATCTGGGAGAGCACAGGAGAGACCTTGGGGCTTGGGGAGAGAGCAGAAAGTGAACGTTTCCTGAATGTTGGGAATTGATGAAGACAGAGATGGTGTCACCATATGGTCAAAGAATCCTAGAANCCCAGTATTGCAGAGGAGGCAGAGATGCCCAATCCACCTTCTGTTAGGAGGGGAAAGGCAATGGCTGGGGCCTGAATGCCCAGCAGCCCAAGAGGAGTAGTTGTGCTTGGTTGTGTGAGGATTTGACAGCATTAAGAACAGGGTGGGCTCTGTGTAGCAAGCTGAAAGGACAGAGGCAGGGTGAAAGATGAGGAGGAATTGAGTGGCTTGCAGATGGACTGGTTGGTTGATTCCTCTAGGGTGGAAAGGAGAAAGATTAGGAATGGCAGAAACCAGCATGAGGACAAAAAAGATTGTCAGGAATTACTACAGAGATCAGGACAAAAAAGGTTTAAAGAATGGATCTGAAGAACACTTTGAAGCCTGAGAATGGTTTTAACACCTTAGTTTGACTCAACTCTCTGGAACCATCTCCACCTGATTGGACATCTCCTATTACACCTCTTGTTTCAGTCTTCCATGCTTCCAGCCTTCCCTCCTAATGCCTAGTTCCCACCACAACTGGAAAAGAACCTAGCTGAGTGCATTTTCAATAGAATATTACTTAGCACAGCCCAAGGGAGCACTGAACTTTTTATCTCACCCTGTGTGATTAGATCTTTCTTCATGCCTTTGACACCAGTGCCTCAGCCCCTGGATGCAGGGCATTGAATCCCAAGCACATCTGAAACCACAAAGCAAAAAGGCATGGAGAAACCTCAGGAAGCCTCTGCCCTGAGGTGAGATGAGAAGACCTTGGAAAGCCAAATCTCAAAGCACAGAGAGATTTGGAGAATGGCCAAAAAATGGCTTTGTAGAAGGGATCAGGGAGGTATCTTGGGTCACAGGAGCCTTCTGGAAGAGATGAGAGAGTCGCTACTCAAAAGGATTCAGCAAAGATGCTGCTAGGAAGCTAAGGGAAGAAAGAAGTGGGTGGAACATGAGTTAAGGGGAAGGAGAAGCATCTCAAATGGACTATGAAGGGGAAAGAGAACTGGTGAAGAAAGGGCTGGGAGCTGTTTGGAGCAAAAGGTAGAGATGAGGACAAGTTCCATAGTCAAAACTCCAGGTCACAGAGTGTTGGATGAGCTTAAGAAATGAGCTGCACTTGCAGCTTGGCCAAAGTGAATCCAACTGCTGCTGCAAAGCAGTGATATGGAGCAACTTGTGTTGAAGCATTGAGCTGGTCCCACTCCATTCTAATTGCCAGGGAAAAATGGCACACAAGGCTACTCATAAACATTTGGATATATCACAGAATCATTAAGGTTGGAAAAAACCTCTAAGCTCAGCAAGTCCAACCATCCCTAGCACTCCCATACCACTAACCCATGGCTCTAAGGAGAGCATCTTAATGTTTCTTCAACCCCTGCAGGGATGGTGACTCCAGCACCTCCCTGAGCATCCTATTCCAAGCCTTAACAACCCTTGCAGGGAAGAAATTCCTCCTTATGAGTAGAAGGCAGCCACAGTGACCCTGCAACAGGAAAGGGAATGCACAGAAGGGCCAAACAGGTCTTAAACCAGGGCAATGCAGTGTGGAACAAAGTATCTAGATGACCACCAAAGAGAGGATAGTTAGGAATATCTCCACATGAACCTGAGAACATATTCACTCAAGGTATCATTACTGCTTTCCAGGGAGGACTTGTTAGGATCAGTCTCCTGTAAAAATGCTCTGGAACAGAGGCATAAAAGCATGCTGTGCCTAGCTGGGAGGCACTTCCAGGCAGATGAACATTTAGCACCTTGAATATCTGAATACCCTTGTTATTTAACAAGGTTTGAGTTATGTTTCTTACAGCCTTGCTGAAAATCGATCCCAGCTCCATCTCTCTGTGACTATCACTGAAGAAGTGAAATGATCTCTCATGTGTCTGCCAAACCTTCCCATGTACACCTTTTTTTTTGTCCATTGTTACTGTAGTCAGCAAGGAAAGCTGAGTTTAAGATTTAGCTTCTCCTCTGAAGAGCCCAAGAGGCTGAGAAGGACCTAGGGGTGCTGAGTGACAGCTGAACAGGAGCCAGCAGTGTGCCCAGGGGGACAAGAAGGCCAATGGCATCCTGGCCTGGAGCAGGAACAGTGTTGTGAGCAGGAGCAGGGAGGTGATCCTGCCCCTTTGCTCAGCTTTGGGGAGGCCTCACCTCCAGTACTGCATCCAGTTTTGGGCTCCTCACTCCAAGAGGGACATGGAGGTGCTGGAGAGGGGACAGAGGCTCCCAAGCTGCTCAAGGGCTTAGAACATAAGGCTGAGGAGGAAAGACTGAGGGATCTGGGCCTGTTTAGCCTGGAAAAGAGGAGATTGAGGGGAGACCTCCTGGCTCTCTAGAACTACCTGAAGGGAGGTTGGAGAGAGGCAGGGACTGCTCTGTTCTCCCTAGTGGAGAGTGATAGGACAAGGGGAAATGGATGGAAATTGTCCCAGGGAAGGTTCAGGCTAGACATTAGGAGGAATTTCTTTGCTGCAAGGGTTGTNNAGAGCCAGGTGGATGTTGCCTTGGGGAGCATCATTTAGCAGGTTGCTAGGGCTAGGCCAAAGGCTGCAGTAATGATCTTCAAGGGCTCTTCCAGCTGGAACTGTTCTGTGATTCTATGATTCTAAGAGCACTGTTGGAATCCAGAAATCCTTTCCCAAGCACAAAGCCTTTGGAAGGCTTCCTCTCAGACAGCTGACATTAACAGTTCTCTCTCTATACTCCTATACTGGAATACTGCATCCAGTTCTGGAGCCCCCAGGACAAGAAAGCTCTGAAGGTGCTGGAACATGTCCAGAGCAGGACCAGGAGGATGCTCAGAGGCTGGATCACCTCTCCTATGAGGACAGGCTGAGAGAGTTGGGATTATTCAGTGTGGAGAAGAGAAGGCTCCAAGGAGACCTTCTTGTGGCCTTCCAGGATCTGCAGGGAGCTACAAGAGGGCTGGGGAAGGACTTGTTAGGATGTCAGGGAGTGCTAGGACTAGGGGAATGGATCCAAGCTTGAGGAGGGGAGATTGAGGTTGGCTGTTAGGCAGAAGTTGTTCCCCAGGAGGGTGAGGAGACACTGTGCCAGGTTGCCCAGAGAGGTGGTGGCAGCCCCAGCCCTGGCAGTGTTGGGGCTGGGAGCAAGCTGCTCTAGTGCCAGGTGTCCCTGCCCATGGCAGGCACAGGGGTTGGATATACATGATCTTCAAGGTCCCTTCCAACCCTGACCATTCTATGGTTCTATATTTGTTCAGAAAGCCATGGGTTATTCCCAGGCTATTCATTGCCATATAGCTCCCAGAGCTAATCCTCAAGTGCTTTCTAACACCATTAAACTCTCCAGAGATCAGAGCTGAACAAATATTTCACTGTAGATCATTTATTCAATAAATTTCAGCTATATTTTTTCTTTTTGGTCTATTTGGGAACTGTCTGCAAACTGAAAGGCAAATTCCCCAATTCATTCATTAGTCAAAACTGCCCATGAATTTCTCCTGCAGATAGTTTCTTTTGCCCTGCAGGCCATTCATGGACAGTTTGTTATGAATAGCCTCAATTCAATGCTTGGTTGCTTTAGCTGTAGCAGGCATGGGGATGTGTTTCTGTTCTGAATGAAAATTCACTTGCAAGTCTGAACAAACACTCACAGTGAATTTCTCCCTCTGCTCACTCAGCCCTGCTAGGAACCAAGCTGTTCAACCCAACTGGGTGAAGTCCAACCATCCCTAGCACTCCCATACCACTAACAGCTAGATGTTTCTTCAACCCCTGCAGGGATGGTGACTCCAGCACCTCCCTGGGCAGCCTGGGCCAACACTGAACAACCCTTGCAGGGAACAAATTCCTCCTTATATCCAATCTAAACCTCTCCTGCTGCAACTTGAGGCCTTTTCCTCTCATCCTCTCCCTGCTAACCCTGGAGAAGAGACCTACCCCCATCTACTCCAAGCTCCTTTCAGGGAGTTGTAGAGAGAGCTAAGGTCTGCCCTGAGCATCCTCTTCTCCAGATAACCAACCCCACTTCCCTCAGCTGCTCCTCATAAGATTTATTCTCCAGATCCCTCACCAAGCTCCTTGCCCTTCTCTGGACACACTCCAATGCCTCTAAGTCTTTTAACAAAGGTGACTTCTGAGTCCCAGCCAGATCCAGCTCCTTCTTGTTAACCCATTTTCCAGTGGATTAATCCATTCAGCCTGTTTCCAGGGTGTTTGTAAGCACCCTTCTCCTCTCTAGAGAAGAAAGTAGATGATGTAGAACATAATGTCTTGTAAACAAACACTAGTTTGAAGTTTGAGTTACTGCTCAACAAGCCTGCAGGCTTCTCTCATCCTGTTATCTGTCTCCAGCAGATGTTCCTCACATCAGATCACTGTGTTGCAGTCCCTGCTGCTTTCCAGTGCTGCTAAATCCAGCTGCTACTCCCATGGGAGCTCTGAAAAGGCACCCAGCTGCACCTGCTGGTCCTGCTTCTCTCCATCAGCAGCATCTCAGGGCAGCAGCAACACCCTGAACATCTCAGGCAGCTAACAGCAGGGACTATGTGTGTCTCTCAGCTGGATCCTTGCCCCATTTTAAGACCAGTTTGCCCTCAGCTATTGCAGGGTCACTTTGACTGGCTCCTACTCATATATCCAAATGTTTATGAGTAGCCTTGTGTGCCATTTTTCCCTGGCAATTAGTATGGAGTGGGACCAGCTCAATGCTTCAACACAAGTTGCTCCCTAGCACTGCTTTGCAGCAGCAATTGGCTTCACTTTGGCCAAGCTGCAAGTGGAACTCATTTCTTAAGCTCATCCAACACTCTGTGACCTGGAGTTTTGACTATGAAACTTGTCCTCATCTCTACCTTTTGCTCCAAACAGCTCCCAGCCCTTTCTTCACCAGTTCTCTTTCCCCTTCATAGTCCATTTGAGATGCTTCTCCTTCACCTTGAATCATCTTCCACCCACTTCTTTCTTCTCTTAGCTTCCTAGCAGCATCTTTGCTGAATCCTCTGGAGTAGCCACTCTCTCATCTCTTCCAGAAGGCTCCTGTGACCCAAGATACCTCCCTGATCCCTTCTGCAAAGCCAGGATTGCAAATCTCTTGTGTATGAGATTTGGCTTTCCAAGGTCTTCTCTCCAACTCAGCATTCCCCTGCTTCTCCAAACCACACAGAGCTTGCTGCAGAGCAAAGTGCAAAGGCACAGAAGCAATGTGCCCACTCATTCATCTCACTTCTGGCATCCCTCAGGAAGGTGGACTCTCAGCTCCTTGCAATGACCTTTTGCTGTCTTGAGAAGTTCCTCCCACTTTTATCACGATAACAAGCAAAGAAACCAACCAAGAATAAAACCAAAACAAGAAAAACAAACAAAAAACCAACCCAAAGCAAGCCATGTTTCATGTTTCACCTAGTATGGAGCTGGAATCTCCTAGCAGCAGTTGTTTCAAAGTGATCAGCAAAGTTGCATCTCAGCAGGGAAGAATGAGAGAGGAAAACCTCTAGCTGGTTGGAACTCCTTTGGTAGGAATTTATGGAGGAGAAATGATTTCCCTTTCTCACTGTAAAATTTAATCAAATTTGAGGCATTTTTTTCCTTGCTGGGAAACCCTTGAGGAGGGGTGATAGCTGTGAGCCTTGTCAAAAGCAAAGCAACCCAAGTAATCTGCAAACAAAACTCATGCCATTTCTTAATAACTTGGAAGAAATTAGGCACTCTCTCCAAATCCTGCTGCTTCCCTCAGTGTACTGCTGCCAACCCAGCCTTGGAGCACAGCTCCTCTGCAAGTGGGAGAGTGATGCTGCACACAGGTTTACCCTTTGCTGGGTAAGGAAGTGGCTAGAGGGATAAGCCCAGAGAGTAGTGGTCACTAAAGTTCATTGTAGCTGCTGGCAGCTCACCAGTGCTGTTCCCCAGGACTCAGCTCTGTTCAATGTCTTTATCAATGATCTGCAGGAGATGGAGTGCACCCTCAGGAAGTTAGCAGATGACACCAAGCTAGGAAAGAGAGTTGATCTGCTTGAGGGGAGGGAGACTCTGCAGAGGCACCTGGAGAGGCTGGAGCCATGGGCTGAGCTTCCCCAAGGCCAAGGGCCAGGTGCTGCACTTGGGGCACAAGAAGCCCAAGCAAGGCTCTAGGCTTGGGGCAGAGAGCTTGGCTTGCTGCTGGCACAGAAGGAGCTGGGCTGCTGCTTGCTAGCTGACTGCAGATGAGGCAGCA
>VWZO01004079.1:232459-254602 GCA_013396975.1 Bucco capensis | reverse complement strand
TTTACACTTCCCCTTGTTAAATGTCATTCAGTCTCTCCCTGCCCATGTCTCTAGCCTGTCCAGGTCACTGTGGATGGCAGCACAGCTCCTGGTGTGCCAGCCACTGCTCCAAGCTTGGGATCATCCGCAAACTTGGTATCATTCTCTCAACAGCTGCTGGAGGAGAAGACAAGGAGTTTTCAAGCTGCAAGGCAACAGGAGAACATTGCTAGCAGCCAGGTGTAGTCTGTGGAGCACCTCAAGGAAGCGTTGCCAGCAAACCTTCTACTCTCTGCTTTGCTGAAGGTGAAATGCTTCATGAGAAGAGATTTCTGAATAAACTCTGATGAAATCAAACAGGCTCATTTCTGAGGAAAAGGTTGAATCATCTCCTGCATGCTTGTCTCCTGGGACAAGTCTACCTAATGGAGAGATGGGGAGCTTAGAGCCTGCAAGCACTGTGCTTCAGCTGCAGAGCCAAAGTTTCTAGCACTTAAAGAGCCTATGATAAGCTCCTGGGTTTGGATTGACTGCTCTGAAGCTGCAGCACCCCAACACATTGCACATCTTCAACCTCCTCCAGAATTCCCTTCCCTCCTCCATATCTCCCACCTCCTAAGCCTCCAGGTAGTTCAGGGTAGCTCAGGAATGCTTCAGAACAGAGCAAGACAAAATGCTATTCGAGTAGCTCCAAGTGAAATACTTGAGTTTTGCCTCACAGAAAAAAACAACTCTAAATCTGACTTTCCTCCTAGACAAATTCCCAGGGAAATAGTTGACCTCTGGTGCTGAGACCTCAGAGAAGGAGGTGCTTGGATGAGGAAGAGCTGATGAAAGCTCAATCCATCAATCTCCTCTGCAGGGCTCTCAGCAACAAGCATAAGTAAATCATTACAAGAGCCACTAATGAGCATCACCTTTATGACAAGGCATCTGCCTTCCAGCTGTGTCTGTGCTCAACAGACTCAGAATGCTAGCATGGTTTGGGTTGGAAGGGACCTCTGGAGCTCATCTAGTCCAACCCCCCTGCAGTGGCCAGGGACATCCCCAACTACATCAGCTTGCCCAGAGCCCTGGCAAGCCTCACCTGGAATGCCTCCAGGGATGGCAACTCAACCACCTCCCTGGGCAACCTGGGCCAGTGTTCCACCACCCTCATGGGGAGGAACTTCTTTCTAATGTCCAGTCTAAATCTACTCTTCTCCAATTTAAAACATTGCCCCTTGTCCTTTCCCTGCAGGCCTTTGCAAACAGGCCCTCTGCAGCCTTCTTGCAAGTTCCCTTTAAGTACTGGAAGGTCACTAGTAGCTCCCCCTGAAGCTTTCTCTTCTCCAGGCTGAACAATGCCAGCTCCCTCAGCCTGTCCTCAGAGCAGAGGTGTTGCAGCCCCTGAGCATTCTCGTGGCCTCCTCTGCACCTGCTCCATCAGCTCCATGTCCTTTGTGTGTTGAGGGCTCCAGAACTGGACCCAGTATTGCAGAGGAGGTGTGAGCAGAGCAGAGTGCAGTGGCAGAATCACCTCTCTGGCTCTGCCAGGATTCTATGGATTCTATGCATACAAGGCAGGCAGCACTTAAGGACTCATTTTGTTCAGCTAAGTGGCACCTGCAGAGCTCCAGCTGGGAAGAGCACACACAGCAGCTTCTGACAAGGCAGCTTAAACACAGTGACAGCAGTGGCAGGAGACCAAAGGGAGGCAAAGTCCTGTTCCACCACTATGAAGAAGGAGGTAGGCTGCTGTGTTAACACAGCACTAGGGAGACAGGGCTACAACACAACTCTTCTGCCAGGGAGACAGCTGAAAGAGCAAAGATCAAATCCTCTTCAGAAGCTACAACAGCTTTCTTTGGCTTTCCAACTAGTAGAAAAACACTCCCTCATGCCCCTTGTCTATCTAGGCAAGCATCTACCTGAGTGCATCTTTCCACACCAGGACTCATGGCCCAAAACACAGGTGGATGCACACAAAGACACTTAGAAACCTGCATGCCCAGGCAGATATCTAGCAGGACAACTCAACTAAATGATACCTGTTCAAGTATTTCACAATTAGGAGCTGCAAAAGTGTGGCTTGGCATTCATGCAAAAGGAGGGAGGCAGAGGAAGAGATTTCACATTGAGCATCTCTATTGGGATAAGGAGGAATGAGGCCTTGAATTCCTTTGGGCAGCTCTAAATGCAAATCTAGCTCTATGCACACACCCCCAGCCCAGTCTACTAAGTCAAAATACACCTAAGAGGTGAGAAAACTCAGGTAAGGGTCTTCTTTGGCAAAGGTACACAACCCAGATCTTTCCTAAGCAATCAGAGAAGTTGAATGACTTGTGAGGGACATGAGGAATCGATCAGCACTAAAGCATCTCTTCAAATCAGCTTACAATGGCTATTTCACTCTCTTTTCTAGATGCAGTCTCCTCCTTACTCAGTAATGAAGCATCCCTGCAAGCAGCATGCCTGGAGGAGCAGCAGGGTACACTCCTGTCAGCAGAAAGAGGACTGGGCCCTTCCTGTACCCAGGACACTTTGATCTTCACTTGATTCAGCAAGCAGCTTTCTCCTTTGAGCCCAATGCAGCAAGCTCCCATCACTAATTAGAATGGATGTTCCATTTTCATGCTCCCTAGCCAAGGGAACAATGTTTTGGCTCTTTTCAGAGTTTCCTCACATTTTCAAGGACTAAGTCATTATTTTCTGGCAACAGATCACTCTGAGATTTGATTTGTGATGACTCATTTCTGCTTTTTCCAAGCAGCACACTCAGCTCCCTCCTCTGCATCCATGAAGGAGGTGATGGAGATAGTTCCTACAGCATGACACTAGAATGTCAGGCCCAGTCCTGCATCCTTGCTGGCTGTGAATAGGACACAGATGCTGCCACATGTTTGCTAGCTGCCCTCCAAGGGTTGCAAGCTTGACAGCCTTCAGGATACATCAGTGAAGCTGAAAAACAGGAGCATGTCTTAGCACTCTGACTCAGGCTAAGTTGACCAAGTGCAGGGTCCTGCACCTGGCTCAGAACAATCCCCACTAGCAATCCAGGCTGGGGGATGAGATGATGGAGAGCAGCCCTGCAGAAAAGGCCTTGGGGTGCTGGTGGCTGAGAAGCTGCCCATGAGCAAACAGTGCACGCTGGCAGCCCAGAAGCACAATGGCATCCTGGGCTGCAGCAAGAGAAGCGTGGCCAGCAGAGCCAGAGAGGTGATTCTGCCACTGCACTCTGCTCTGCTCACACCTCCTCTGCAATACTGGGTCCAGTTCTGGAGCCCTCAACACAGAAAGGACATGGAGCTGATGGAGCAGGTGCAGAGGAGGCCACGAGAATGCTCAGGGGCTGCAACACCTCTGCTCTGAGGACAGGCTGAGGGAGCTGGGATTGTTCAGCCTGGAGAAGAGAAGGCTTCAGGGGAACTACTAGTGACCTTCCAGGACCTAAAGGGAACTTCCAAGCAGGCTGCAGAGGGCCTGTTTGCAAAGGCCTGCAGTGAAAGGAAAAGGGGCAATGGTTTTAAATTAAAGAAGAGTAGATTTAGACTGGATACTAGGAAAAAGTTCCTCCCCACGAGGGTGGTGGAACACTGGCCCAGGTTGCCCAGGGAGGTGGTTGAGTTGCCATCCCTGGAGGCATTGCAGGTGAGGCTTGCCAGGGCTCTGGGCAAGCTGATGTAGTTGGGGATGTCCCTGGCCACTGCAGGGGGGTTGGACTAGATGGGCTCCAGAAGTCACTGTGCCTTTGGCCTGCCTCACATCTGAGTCTGGGAGCGAAAGTCTGTGCTGATGAAATGTCCTCCATTGGTGCATTGCTATCTCAACACACTGAGCAGGAGCCAAACCTACAGCCCAGGAAGAGTGACTTAAAACTAGAGGAGACAGTGAGGACTTGTGCCACAGGAGCTGCTAGTGCAGCAACCATTCAAAAGCTCCTGCAGACACCTCACTTGCAGCTGTAAGCCAGCAAGATATAACAGGATCCAAACAAGCAACTCAACAAGCTGTCTGAACACTGGCCTATTGTTCCCAAGGACTGAGGATCCTCCTGTCATGCTACAGATGCAACACTTGCTAGTTCAGCCTAACCAAAAGCAGTGTTTACCCAGGCAGCTTGGAGTAGACTGCACTCTGCTCATGGAACCAAGTATCACCAAGCACTCCAGTAGAACACAGCTCTGAGTTCATGCCTAGCTAGGCTGAATTATTTCCAGTTCACTAAGGAAATGCTGCCATGAATAAAGCTTCCAGCCTCCAAAGCCATTCTGCAGGGCAAGCATCTGGGACAGATGGGCACTGGCATAGTAGACTATACCCCAGGGCCAATGTGCCCTAGTGTAGACTTTCCTGGAGAGGATGCTTGGCAGAGAGCTCCTTGGAGCAATGATACTGAGGAAGGGAGGACTCTCAGGATTGTTGGCCAGCTTGTAGGAGATGCAAGCTAGCAGACACTAATCCAGGGAGAAAACACAATGCTAAGGTCTTGAACTTTAAAAGCCTTAAAGCATTTCATGCCAAGAACTGGACCAGTTGAGCAGGGATGTTGGCTACCTGTAAATCTAATGCTGATCACATCTTCTGCCTTCCCATTTATGACTTCAGCTGAAGTAGACAAAACTAACAGTGAAATTTCCTCCTGACCCACTCTGCTCTGGCCTCAGCTGTTAGCCTGGTGAACAGAAATCACTACCAGCCCTGTCATCCTCTCCTTCTCTGCAGGCAAGCTGGGAGGAGGTGGAAAACATCTCCCTGCCCCTCCTGACCTCCTCAACCTAAAGCTGTAGGGAGGATGAAAACTAGACTTTAAGGCAAAATAAAAAAAAAGGCAAGAAAGCTTTCAGCTACATATGCTTCAAAAATGGTGTCAGTTCCCTTCCGTGTCCTTGTCAGAGGAGCTCCACTAGCTCTTGGAGGGATAGAAAAGGAGCTCTGCTAACACACTGAGGAATTTGATTCCTTCCCCATTTCTAGGCTAGACTCCTTGGGTGCTGCTGAGCAAGTCAGTCAGCTCCAGAGGATCCCTAAAACTGTGAGATCCTCATTTGCTCAGCTTTAGCCCTCAAGGATTTGATGTGCTGAGCTGCTGAGCTTTCAAACCTGCTAGGGAAATTGAGAGGGGCTGTGCTCTTCATGGAGCAGGGATCATATTCTGGGAAGCTCTCTGTGCTCTTCCTTTAGATATAAGAAGGAAATTCTTCCCTGCAAGGGTTGTTCAGGCTTGGAATAGGCTGCCCAGGGAGGTGCTGGAGTCACCATCCCTGCAGGGGTTCAAGAAACATTGAGATGTTCTCCTTAGGGCCATGGGTTAGTGGCATGGGAGTGATAGGTATAGTTGGATTTGATGATTTTAGAGGTCTCTTCCAACCTTAATGATTCTGTGAGTTCTGGCTTCTCTTCCATATGCCTCTGCAGCCTGGCTGGAGCTGCCAGGAGAGCACCTTTCTGGTTACCTCAGATGCAATATGCATGCAAGGTAGAACTAAAGAGAAACAACTGCACTGTGTTATAGCAAGATTGCAAAAAAACAAACAACCCAATCCAGGAAAGGACATTGCTAGGAACAAAAATAGCCTCTCCAATGCCATTAGCTAGGAGAAAAGTAATCAATCAGGGTCCTCTGGGGCATGCATGAAGCCCTTCTCCATGGGCTAGTGTTGCAGAATGAGGTGCAGTAGGGGAAGTTTAGCCCTTGCCTGTGCTGCATGCAGCATTGGCTGCAGACAGAGAGAGATGGGAGCTGAGCTGGCAGGCCTGCAGTGCACAGCATTTGCAGAGGGCTCAAGAAGCAGCTGCACTACTGAGCTTGGGCTTTGTTTTTTGCTTTAGCAGATGAGCAAGGCCAGAGGGGACCCAGAGCAGAGCAGCAACTCAAGTGCTGGCTCATGGCTTNTAGGATGCCATTGGCCTCTTGGCCACAAGGGCACATTGCTGCCTCATGGGCATCCTCCTAGCCACCAGCACTCCTAGAGCTTTTTTCCCAGGGCAACTTTCCCTGAGTTGAAGGAGAGGAGGGGTGGGTAGGATTAATGCAGCCCACTCTGCAGGACCATGTGGGGTCAACTTTGCCCATTCCTGGCTGTGTCCAACATCAGAGTCATCAATGACTCATCTCTCCCTGGACTCAGGACAAATCAGGAGCATGCAAGCTGTCTCCAGAAGATAGCTGAAGGCCACAATGAGGCAGCACAGCCAAGGTACAAACAGGGTAGTGTGTCCTTGCAATCCTTTCTTTTCCCCCCTGAAGTCCTCCAGAGATGCTTGAAGCACAGGCAAGGAGGAAAGGGAAAGAGTATCTGGGCACAAATAAATCTTGTACAATGCTGAGTCCTGTGATAGTCTTAGCTCTGGAGAATCCTGCTGCAGGAACTTCAGCATCACCATCCCCTGCTGTTTGCCTTGTCACTCAGCACAAGGTGATGGTCCCAAAGCCAGCAAAAGCAGAAAGGAAGCTGTGCTTCCATCCCACAGGCAGGCATTCATTAGCAGAACCTGCTGAGGAAGGTGTAAGGACAGGCTGACTGCTTTGCTGTGCAAGGGGAAAGCTCTATTCCAGACACTCTGTCCTGTTCTCCTCACTGCTACAGTGATGAATGCCTAGGGATGGGAATATTTTAAATGCCCATGTCCAGTTTCTTTAGCTGAAGTGACTTGGAAATGAAAGCTTATCAAATGTTCATGCAAGCACATCTCAGGTGGGAAACTCAGCTGGAGTTTGCAAAGAGCCTGCAGCAACAACAGCTCAGGGCTGTAGGCTTTCCCATTCATCTAGCTCAGGTGCCAACACAAACCTCCCTCATCCCTCTGCTTAATGATCTGGCACAGCAGCTCAGAAAGGAAAATGCACCTTTTACTGTTTCCTAAGAGAGGGAAAAGGCATCCTTTAGTTCCATTTTCTTGGGGCAGGTCACAAAACCATGCAGGACCCAGTCCTTAACATTTAGGAAGTGCCACCCATGGCTTCTCAAGCATCCCCATGGATATCTGGACCCACACCTGAGACCTACACACACACAATCAATGAATTGTCAGGGTTGGAAGGGACCTTAAAGATCATGTATATCCACCCCCCTACCATGGGCAGGGACAGCTGGCACTAGAGCAGCTTGCTCCCAGCCCCAACACTACCAGGGCTGGGGCTGCTACCACCTCTCTGGCCAACCTGGCACAGTGTCTCCTCACCCTCCTGGGGAACAACTTCTGCCTAACAGCCAACCTAAATCTCCCCTTCTCAAGCTTGGATCCATTCCCCTAGTCCTAGCACTGCCTGACATCCTAACAAGTCCTTCCCCAGCTCTCTTGTAGCCCCTGCAGATCCTGGAAGGCCACAAGAAGGTTTCCTGGGAGCCTTCTCTTCTCCAGACTGAACAATCCCAACTCTCTCAGCCTGTCCTTATAGGAGAGGCACTCCAGAGGATGAAGCTGCATGGGATGAGATGAGAGCTGCACAGAAATTGCTTACCCCAGAGCAAGAGGATAGGCTGAGGGAGCTGGGATTGTTCAGCCTGGAGAAGAGAAGGCTTCAGGGGAACTACTAGTAACCTTCCAGGACCTAAAGGGAACTTGCAAGAAGGCTGCAGAGGGCCAGTTTGCAAAGGCCTGCAGTGAAAGGACAAGGAGCAATGGTTTGAAATTGGAGAAGAGTAGATTTAAACTGTATCTTAGAAAGAAGTTGCTCCCCACGAGGGTAGTGGAACACTGGCCCAGGTTGCCCAGGGAGGTGGTTGAGTTCCCATCCCTGGAGGCATTCCAGGTGAGGCTTGCCAGGGCTCTGGGCAAGCTGCTCTAGTTGGGGATGTCCCTGGCCACTGCAGGGGGGTTGGACTAGATGAGCTCCAGAGGTTACTTCCAACCCAAACCATGCTAGGATTCTAGGATTCGAGTTCTTCCCCAGATCTCAAAGCACAAAGAGCCTTGAGTTTCCCCCCTGCTCATCCCTTTGCTCTGCTAGCACACTCCCAGCACAGCCCAGTCAGCAGAGATGTGTCACTCTGCAGCTCAGTGCCAAGCTCTGGCCACCAGCTCATTGTGACATTGCTGACACAGCAGAGTTGTCTCCTTGAGGAGAAGGTAGCCACTAGTGCCTCTGCAAGAGGAAGAGATCTGCTTCCAAGCCTAAGGAACAAGGAGTCAGGGTCAGGAAGCTGAAAGGAAAAGAGGTCTGCAAAGTTCTCCTAATACACTCCCTCCTATTTGCTGTTTGCTGAGCCATAAAATATACATTAAGAGCCCAGTAGCTTTGTTAATGATTTATGGTCAAAAGAATACATTTCTTCCTTCTTTCCTGGTGGAAGGGTGGGGGGGGAAAAGAGGCATAATATACTGATAAACTGCTTAATAAGTGAAAACAACTCCAGGTTTAAATATATTCAGTGATATATTGAGTGGGAAGGGCAGAGCCTATAAGGAATATGATTAAAGCCCAGTGAAGGTTGCTGGCAGGATGAAGTATGCAGGGGACAACTGCATGGGAAAAGAGGTGAGGATGGAGGAGGAGAACTGCCTCATCACTTATTTTCAACCCAGAATGCACCAAGAAATATGTGTTCTGCATATGCACAGAATCATGAAGGTTGGAAGAGACTTTCAAGCTCAGCAAGTCCAACCATCCCATGGCCCTAAGTACCACATCTAGTGTTTTCCAGGGATGGTGATTCCAGCACCTCCCTGGGCAGCCTATTCCAAGCCTTAAGAACCCTTTCAGTAAAGAAATTGCTCCTTGTCCTATTGCTTTCCCTTATTACAAGGATATTCCAGCACCACCATCACCCCATAGTTAGTGATGAGAATCTAAAAGGAATCCTGATGGGCTGGACCCTCAACAAAGATAAAACAAAATAAAATGAAACCATTTAAAGTAAAAGCAAGCCTTGAGGAGACAGAAAGTAGGCTGTGAATCCTACTTCACCTGCCTGGCCAGCAGAGTGCCTTGGCCAAACACTGCTTTGAGATGTCCTAGCAATTCCACTAAAAGCAGTGAAGTCACTGGAAGTACACTTGATGTTTAAAAAATGAAGTAGAGATGTTTAAGTATCTTGCCAAATCCATCTTGCATCCATTTGGATAACAAAACTCCTGTGGCCCACTCATATGAGAGAGAGAGAGAGTCTTCCAGTGAGAACTTGCACAGCCAGAGGGGAATCTTCCCTGTCTCATATATGATGCTGAAAACCAAGCTTGGTAAAAGCCTAACTTTCAGCCTCCAAACCCAGCAAGCTTTCCTGGGGCTTTTCAAAGACATTAGACTTTACTATCTTACACTTTGTAAATCCCTGGATGTCAAATTATGACAATTATTGAACCCAAGCAAATAGAAAATAAACAAAAAACCAAGCTCTTCTTCATTTAAATGGAAAAGAAAGAAACCTCCCAATTTGTATTCTGATCTGGCAAATGTCAGGTCAGTAATGGAATGGTTCAGATTATGACTTGACCTGTCTAGAAGAGGTTGTAAAAGGATAATTTTCCACTGAAGGGGAAAAAAAAATCATTAAAATGAAACTAGGTTGTAAGAATATCAACTTTGAAGACATTTTCAGTGGGGGAAGACAAAATGAGTTCTTTCAACTTTGCCATTGAGTGGGAACTTGGCACACTTGGGTTCAATACAGTGAAAACACTTTCAAGCCATTTAAACTTTGGCCATATATTTAGATAGCACATAAATTCTGACTTCACAGTTTTATTCACTGAGAGTACAGTTATACACACACACATATTTAATATCTATAGCCTTGCAGCTTCATAGGAACAGTAATTTCCCCTGATTTTTGTTCCATCCACAAAAAAATCTGGACTCTCACTGCGATATGAAATGAAACAGAGAGGACACATGAGGAATTCCCTGGACCATTTGGATCAGTTCACTATCAGCTTTACAGAATCACAGAATCAGGAAGGTTGGAAGAGACCTCTGAGCTTAGCAAGTCCAAGCATCCCTAGCACTCCCAGGACACTAAGCCATGGGCCTAAGGAGAGCAGCTAGATGTTTATCAACCCCTGCAGGGATGGTGACTCCAGCACCTCCCTGGGCAGCCTGGGACAAGACTCAACAACCCTTGCAGGGAAGAAATTCCTCCTGACATCCAATCTAAACCTCCCCTGCTGCAACTTGAGGCCATTTCCTCTCATCCTCTCCCTGCTAACCCTGCAGAAGAGACCTACCCCCAGCTCACTCCAACCTCCTTGCAGGGAGTTGCAGAGAGAGCTAAGGTCTGCCCTGAGCCTCCTCTGCTCCACACTAAGCAAGCCCAGTGCCCTCAGCTGCTCCTCAGCACACTTGTGCTCCAGAGCCCTCCCTAGGCTCCTTGCCCTTCTCTGCACACACTGCAATGCCTCTGGCTCCTGCTTGGCCTGAGGGGCCCAGCCCTGAGCCCAGCACTCTAGGGGTGGCCTCCCCAGTGCTGAGCACAGCAGGATGAGCACTTCTCTGCTCCTCCTGCTCACACTAGCTTTGCTCCAGGCCAAGATGCTGGTAGCTTTCTTGGGCACCTGGGCACTCTGCTGCCTCATCTGCAGTCAACTAGCAAGCAGCAGCCCAGCTCCTTCTGTGCCAGCACCAAGCCAAGCACTCTGCCCCAAGCCTAGAGCCTTGCATGGGCTTCTTGTGACCAAAGTGTAGGACCTGACCCTTGGCTCCAGCCTCTCCAGGTGCCTCTGCAGAGTCTCCCTCCCCTCAAGCAGATCAACTCTCTTTCCTAGCTTGGTGCTGTGAGAGTTAACCCTGGGTGACCAAGTCTGACAGTGCTGGCTGATTTTATGCATGCCCATTTTTTATCTTCCCTTCCCCTGATATCCTAAATTCCCTTTTCCAGGAGCTTTTAACTTGTTTTAGAGTCTCAGGAGAACACTTGACAACTTTTTTCCCCTCTGTCACAGATGCAAGAAGCTGCTTGTACCCAAGCAGCCAAGCACACAACTGCTCTCAGCTAAGCCAGACTTTGGGTTCCTGCACAGCTGGCTCAGACAGATGTTGTCACTCCTGCCAAGTCTAAGAACACACAGAGCAGCATGAATATGAAAGAGCCCAGTTGGACACTGCTTTAGCAACAAGTTGAAAATTCCTGGATGCTGAGTTTTCCCTTTCCTTTGGGGTTTTTTTTATTTTGCTTTTATGCACTCAAGAAAAAAATAAGAGGAAAATAGAATAAAATCACTGAAGGAAATCTTTGCCTTTCAGGGGTAAATTCCCTTTTTTGCAATTCAAAATGCATGTTAATCTTTAATGTTAAACCCTGGATTAAAAATTCATTCCAAAAATCTCACAGTTTGGAACACTTACAAGTCCCCTGCATTATTAAAAGCTCAGATCAGTGCTACTCTGCATCAAGAAGCCTCTCCAAACTCTTTCCTTTCTCTAGAAGCAAAGAGCACGTCCTCCCAGCTCTCCCAAGTTATCCTTGAAGCTCAGAGAAGCTTTGTGGTTGTTTCTAAGAGCTGGGAAAGGCTCAGCCTCCAATTTTCATTACCTTTTTTGTCCTGCCCTTTTTATTTACCTGGGAAAGGGGGCACTGAGGAACCAGGCAGAGGTGTCAGGGATTTTTACCACTATTTTGGAGCTATTTGCTGCCTTCCAAGCTGAACTCTTGCACTACTACAGGAGGTTTCCATCTCTAGTCTGTGGTACCAGGTCATTTAGTGTCAAGGGTCAAACTGCCTTTTTAAGCACCTATAGCTGAGCTAGTGGTTACCATCATGAAGCAGTCTCTTTCCTCCCCATTATCCTGCATCACAGGCTCATTTCCTTCCACATCCTCCACCTGAGACCATCTCTAAAGCAGTCCTTTTCTTTCTTTCCCTCCCTAATGACAAGGGGGAAAAAAAAAGCACACAGAAAAGATTAAACCCTTCCTAATCACACTTATCTCTCCCTTGTTTACCATAAGTTTTCCTGCTGTATTTGCTAATGGCAATCATAGTAATCACTGTAGTAAAATCACTCTTTGGCTCCTTTCCCAGCTTCTCCTGTTGTTCAGCAAGCAGAGAAGACATTGGATCACCAAAACCTCCCAGAGAAGCTGGCTTGGCAGGAAAGGCCTCAGCAAGAAAGGGTTTGACAGCTTCCCATGGAAGCTGGAGGGGTGGAGGAAAGGCTCTGGCTCAGGGACAGGTGAGAAGGGAAACAAGTTGGCACATCTCCACTAGATTTGCCATGAGTGGAAAGTAAGGAAAGTAACAATTATGGACAAACAATCCAGCACACAAAGAGTCCTGCTCTGGATGCAGATGTGCTCCCCTGGCAGGATCTGAGCATCCCATGTACCCAGGAGAAGCAAGGAGCAAAGAAAACCACAGCCTTGCTTTGTAGTTCATCTCCCAGATCATCTCTCCTTCTCCTTCTAAACTCTTGTGCCCAGGAAGCCAAATTACAATGAAGTCTCTGTAAAGATGGGCAAAATATATTCATGAACATCTGCTGGAAGAAGAAGGCTGAAATTGCTTTGACAGGATTCACCCAACCTGCTTTCCTTGCCTTCTGTGTGTGCTCACATCAGCTATGCCATGAGGAGAGGCTGCTGCACATGCTCATGGAAACATGAAGATGGTTTCCTCTGGTAGAGGAGAGCTTTCCAATCTCTAGTGCATAGACCATCCAGAGCTTGCAAGCTACTTCTTGGACTACAGAACAACCAGCTAAGATAAACAAGCCTAAACTGACAGAATCATTCAGGTTGGAAGAGGACCTCTAAGATCATCAAGTCCAACCATCTACCTAACATCACTATGCCACTAAAGTATGGCCCTAAGGACCACATCTAGATGATTCTTCTGTACCTCTAGGGATGGTGACTCCAGCACCTCCTCCCTGGGCAACCTGGGCCTATGCTTAACACCCCACAGAGAGAGATGGATGGACAGTCTGCCCACTGAATGCCTCTGGAAGTCCTCCACCCCTCCACAGATACTTTGGCTATTTCTAATCACAGAATCACAGAATGTCAGGGGTTGGAAGGGCCCTAGAAAGATCATCTAGTGCAACCCCCCTGCCAGAGCAGGAGCACCTAGACCAGCTCACACAGCAATGTGTCCAGGCAGCTCTGCAATGGCTCCAGACAAGGAGACTCCACAGGCTCCTGGGCAGCCTGGGCCAGTGCTCTGGCACCTGAACTGCAAACAAGTTTCTCCTCAGCTTAATACTAAACTCCTGTGCTCCAACTTGCTCCCATTCCCTCTTGTCCTACCATTGGATGCCATGGAGCAGAGCCTGGCTCTCTCCTCCTCACACTCACCCTTCACCTATTTCTAAGCATTGCTGAGGTCTCCTCTCAGTCTCCTCTTGTCCAGGCTGAAGAGACCCAGCTCTCTCAGCCTGTCCTCCTAGGGCACATGCTCCACTCCTTTCAGGATCTTGCTGGCCCTGGGCTGGACTCTCTCCAGCAGCTCCCTATCCTTCTGGAGCTGAGGGGCCCAGCACTGGACACAGGATTCCAGGGGAGGCCTCCCCAGGGCACAGGAGAGGGGAGAAGAACCTCTCTGGATCTGCTGGCCACGCTCCTCTGAATGCATCCTAGGATGCCATTGGCCTCTTGGCCACAAGGGCACATTGCTGCCTCATGGGCATCCTCCTAGCCACCAGCACTCCTAGAGCTTTTTCCCCAGGGCTCTTCTCCAACACATCAGTTCCCAGTCTGGACTGATCCATGGGCTTGTTCTTTCCCACATGCAGTACTTTACACTTACCCTTGCCTAAGCAGGAAGTGGGATGGCTAAAGAACAATACTTCAGGACAAGAGTAGTCTCTGAGCAGAAGGAACTAAGTTTGAGAAAGACCAGCTCTACACTGCATAAATCCTAGAGCAAGGAATTGTCTTTGGAGGCTGCCACACAAGGATGCTATTTATGTTCACAACAAACAGAGGCCACAGGGCAGGAATTCAGCTCTAATGCCAAGGTGGTATTGTGAGAAGCTGTGCACAAGGCTGCTGCCCTTCCAGGGATGACTTGCATCAAAGGAACAGCTTTTTTAGGACTACTTGCTCAGCTCTCTTTTTATTTGGACTTATTGATATGTATTTCTACATCACAAAAGGTTAAGGTTTTCTCCAAGCTCTAAGAAGCAGTAGATCAAGTGGAGGAAAGCCCAGCCTTGCTTCAGACAGCACATGCAGCACACAATGAGGACAGAGGGAGGAAATAGAGCTGGCCTTTGGAAGTCTTAACAACTGAAACCAAGCTTCCATTGCTCTTCTGGCATCAACATCCCTGGCTCAAAGTCATTAAATAGGTTTGCTCCATACTTTTAACTGATGAAGAGGCATGGTAATGCTGCCTCCACATCCCCATGGCATCCAAAATGCTGGCTAGCAGCTCAGCACCTCACCTAGCAGAGAAAGAAGAGCCTTAAGCATGTGCTTATCTCCCCTTTTTCCTCTCCAGTACCAATATTGCCACCCAAGAGGAGCTGGGTCAGAGCAGGGGGCTTGCAGCCACCAGCACAGCACAANGAGCATCATTTAGCAGGTTGCTAGGGCTAGGCCAAAGGCTGCACTCATGATCTTCAAGATCTCTTCCAGCTGCAACTGTTCTAGGATTCTATGATTCTATAACTGGGCATGGCTCTGAGAGCCCCAGCAAAGGGCTGAGGGGAAAAAGCATGCCCTGAGGTGAAGGTCAGCATATAAACCCCCACTCCCTGGAACCTGTGCTCCCTTGGCAGGCCATCCCTCCAGCTCTGTGCTGGCAAGACAGCAAACATGAGGTTGTGTGGGATGGAAGGAGGGCAGCATGCAAGCTCCCTGCTTCCTCCCCAGGGCAATGGAGTGGAGGAGCTCACTGGAGCTGACAGGGCCATGCAGCACCAATTCAGTGCTCTGCATCCTCTGAGAAGTGAAAAACAGGAGGTGGCAGGGTGGTTTTCCCCCTGCTTGCTGGATGCTTGGGTTTCTGACAGCTTTCTCTGCAAGGGGCTTACCCAAAAGCTCCATGAAGCTGGAGTGTCAAACGTTAACACTCAGCACTTAATTTGTGGTGCAAATCCTGTCAAACTCAATTGCATCTCTTTGGCCCTCCAAGGCATCTCCAGGCTTCTCTCCACTTCTGCAGGGGGCTGAGGCTTTAAAGGAATGACCAACTGTTCAAGTGAGCCTGGCAACTGGCAGGATGCACAGCGTATGCTCCAGCACCAGGCATGCCCTCCACCTTCTTCCTCCCCTCCTTCTGCTCCATGGACCTAACCCAGAGTGGGCAGCAAGGAAAACACCACCCTAGGAGGCTTAATTAATGAGCATATTTGAAAGCTCTAGGCATCACCATGCTAGAAAACTGATAATATTAACATCTGAGCATGAGTTATTTGAGTTCAGAGGAAGGAGATGGAGCCCTAGGTGCTGGTAGCATCCCATTGGAGCCTCTGCAGGGATCTGTCATACTCATCTGTACCAGAGAGAAACATAGCAGAGAGGAAGGAGCTTCCTAACAATGGGAGATCAGGCAGGATTAATTGAGAACTCCTAAAACACAGCAGACACTTCTTTCTGTGAAAGGAGAAAGTGATCACCAAGGAGGAAGGAATGAGAGCGTGCTAGGGAGATGCATTAAAGGGACAGGAAAGAAAGAGAAGAAAAAGAGAGAGAAAAATGCTACAAGAGAAATGTGGTCTGTTTGTAATCTGCATGAGAACAATAGCTCTCCCCCCCCACACACACACTAATCATCTTTATGAGCAACAAATGTGCAGGGAGATCTCAGGGTAGCTATGTAGCTGTGACAACAGCAAGGCTCTGAAACAAAGTGCCCCAGGGAGGCTGTAAAACCTCCACCTCAGGCACCTGGCAAAGGTGAGATGGAAGACTGAGACTTCCCCAGGTATTTTGCCTGACCAGCACACACCCCAGATCAGTGAGGCCTAAACATTTGCCCTGCTAGCTGATTTTTGGTGCATGAAACCACTGAGTTTGTAAAAACTAACATTTAATAGAGTTTACCTACAGAAAGGTCATCTCAGTTTTGCAGCCCACAGGCCTAAAAAGCTCAAGCTTCTCCAGTTCTACCTTTGTAGATGCTTCAGCTTTAGGGACAGGCTGCAGGAGATGTGGTGGAGGCCACAGGGTGGAAAAGGAGGATGTGGGAAGCTCACTTTGCCCCAAAGACCTACAGCTTGCTCAACAGCATCAGTGCATGTGTTGGACTTGATGATCTTAGAGGTATTTTCCACCCTTAATGATTCTGTGATAATCCTGTGTCGTATGGAGCCACACTGAGAGGATCCCCTGTGCTTCCAACTCCCCTTCCTCAGTTCAGCAAGCTCCTATCCACCAGCCACACCAATGTACAGTGTTGAGCCTGGAGATGGAGCACATCAGGCTCAACTCTGGCATTTTAGACCTTGGCTAGGAGCAAGGAAGACAGTGGCAACAACCTGGCTAGAGGAAGAGGTTGGTGGCAAGCAGCGATTCCCTCATCTCTCTCTTCATGAGGAGATCCATGGGAAAAGATGCTTCCTTTAACATCCTTTTTCTGGGAGTATCTCCTACAATCCCAATTCCAACCAGTAGGCCAGTTATGGTGCTAGATGGGCCTGAGGTAAGACCAAAGCCACTGCTATTAAGAGAATGGAAAAAAGCAGTGGCTAATCTCAGGCAGAGAACAATCATGGCTAAAGAAATCCTCCTGCTGGGAGCCCTGGAGCATGACAAGAGGTCTGAAATCTCCCTGCCTGGCATCATTCCCATTTAACATCCCCCTCACTTCTCAACCCAGCAGACTTGATAGGAGAAGATTTACTTCCCTCCACATGTATGGAGTGAAAGAAGGGAGGAAATCTCCTGCTTCTTCCAGGAAAAGAAGGGCAGCTTTTCTTGCTCAAGTTTGCCTGCTCACATGAAGGTGTTTGTTACCAGCTGGAGGTTGATGCTCTCTCTGGCTTTGGTTTAGCATGCTGGCACCAGCACAAGCCTATCCATCAGCTCTTGGCTCAGCAGCCTGCTAGAGTGGTGATCAACTTCAGAGCTCAAGAATAGGTCACCAGCTTAGCTTGAAGGGCTAAGGCACATATCTACTTGTGTCAACTATGTTTTCACACACACAGAATCATGAAGGTTGGAAGAGACCTCTAAGATCAGCAAGTCAAACCATCCCTAGCACTCCCATACTCCTAAGTACCTTAAGTACCTAGATGTTTCTTCAACCTCTGCAGGGATGGTGACTCTAGCACCTCCCTGGGCAGCCTGGGCCAAGACTCAACAACCCTTTCTTATATCTACTTCCTCTAAGTTTCCTTTCTAGCCACCTGTAAAAACATTTCCTCACCTCCATTTCTTTCTCAGACAGCCTTTACTTCACCCATGAAAGCACACAAAGAAGCTGAGGGCTGGTGTATGATGACTGTATCCTCCCCTTTATCCCCATCCTTCCTCAGTACAATGTGAAGAGCACTGACCTGAATCCACCCCAGCTTAAGACAATGGGTGTCTGTGCCCTGACTTCAAGGGAATTTGGATTAGCATGGGGATTGCAAAACCTCCAGAATGAATGCAACTGTAATGCTGTTAAAACAATGGCTCAAAGGTCAGGAGATCCCTGAAGTTAAAGGTTTCCCTGGAAATGAAGTAAGCCATGCTGCAGATCATTGCCTTCCTTGTGATTATACCTTCAGCCAGAGCTGCACATCTGAGAGCAAAACCCAGGGATATAAAACACTGTGCCTAGCAAACATTAAGAGCAGATAGCAGCAGCTATCCACCTCTTTCTTCTCTTCCTTTATCCCCCAGTTGGTACTGATATCTTGTTCACTCCAGTGCTTTTTGTTCTTGTACCTTCCTTGAAAAATTAATACAACCAAAATGTTAGAATACAGCAGTGCATGTAGAACAAATACTCCTCTGACAACACAACCCAGCCCAGAGGGGAGCTAACTCAGCCTCAACCTTAGCTCCATGGAGCCACAGGATGCCACCTTGGAGGCTCCTTTCCAGTTCATAGGGTTGGAAGGGACCTGAAAGATCATGTATATCCAACCTCCCTGCCATGGGCAGATACATCTGGCACTAGAGCAGCTTGCTCCCAACCCCAACACTGCCAGGGCTGGGGCTGCCACCACCTCTCTGGACAACCTGGCACAGTGTCTCCTCACCCTCCTGGGGAACAACTTCTGCCTAGCATCCAACCTAAACCTCCCCTCCTCTAGCTTGGATCCATTCCCCTAGTCCTAGCACTGCCTGACATCCTAACAAGTCCTTCCCCAGTCCTCTTGTAGCTCCCTGCAGATCCTGGAAGGCCACAAGAAGGTCTCCTGGGAGCCTTCTCTTCTCCAGACTGAACAATGTTAAAGTTAGGTGCCAGAGCACTGGCCCAGGCTGCCCAGGAGGCTGTGGAGTCTCCTTGTCTGGAGCCATTGCAGAGCTGCCTGGACACATTGCTGTGTGAGCTGGCATAGGTGATCTTGCTCTGGCAGGGGAGTTGCACTAGATGATCTTTCTAGGGCTCTTCCAACCCTTAACATTCTATGATTCTATGATTCTAATCCCAACTCTCTCAGCCTGTCCTCATTCACCAGAGGCCAGGCAGGAAAGCATCAAGATGGATGAGGAATACAGCACTAAGAGTGACACCCTCCTTCAGAACTTCTGTCTCCACACAGGTAATATCCTTATTTGTGTCCCTATCTCAAGTGCCTGGCTCCAATTTCAAACAGCACCCACTCAATTGTGACTGCTGACAGTTACAGATGTCCACTTTTTGACAGGAGTTGGTAAGCCAGAAGTTGGATACCCACAGCTCCCAGGCTATTTTTTTAGGGAAACAAATAAACAGCCAAATATCCATTTTCACTTTCCATTTAGACCTAGAGTTTCTCTTTCAGCTGTTAATTTTGCTTTAATCTCTTTGTTCTCCATTCCACCCTGACTTCCACAGGAGGGACACAGGGAAGAGAGTGAGCTGTAGGACCCAGTGGGAGCAATGATGAGGAGAGATAACTGCAAGAGGGAAGAGAGTGAGGGGGAAAGAGTATTGTTGACAGCATCTGATCCTCTGATTAATGGATTTCTAAGCAGATTAACTCAATCCCAACTGCTCTGTGTTGGGTTTCTTTAAGCTTCTCTCTCTCTCCCATGTAAACAAAAAGACATTTCCTCTGAGCAAAGATCCAATGTAGTGACCAGAGGTCTGGGAGATTCCCTGCCCTCATGTAGCACAACACTATGGGGCACAGGAGAAGGAAGGATGGAAGTAATCTCTCTATTTTTAAGTACATTTTGTGCTCTTTCTTTCACCTCCTCAGGCTTTTGCATTACTCCTGACTTGTCCATCTTCAGAAAGCATGGAAGGATGCCAAAAGGGATGTGGGAAGATGAAGAAGCAATAGCTGCTACTGTTCTGCTCCTAGAGGTATGTGAAAACTCACTACACTTAGCTGTACTCACACAGGGAGGAATGGAGGAAGAAAAGTGGGGTAAGAGCATCCCCCAAAGAGGTGGTAGGAACTACTAAACACAACCCACTTCCTTCTGCCTTGTCCCAACAAAGCCTTCAGGTTGAATGCCCACGAGAAAGAAACATTTCCACACAGGTTCTTGGAGCTCTTTTCCAGCAGCAGGTTGGCCCAAACTCCTCCACAAGCCTGGATCACTCTCTCCACTCTACAGATGGGGAAACTGAAGGCAGGAGAGACTTTTCTGAGGCCAGATCAGTGGCATAGACCCATTCACATGAGCTAAGTCACAGGCATCTTGCCAGGTCACAAGATCAGCCTTGGCTGGAGAGGAGGTTGTAGTAAGTCTCCAAATTATAGCCTCCAAATCCATTGGTTTCCAGACCTTGTGAAGCAAGCCCTNTGTCCCTGGCCACTGCAGGGGGGTTGGGCTAGATGAGCTCCAGAGGTTCCTTCCAACCCAAACCATGCTAGGATTCTAGGATTTTATGACAGTCTCCAGCCTTACTTCCCAAGGGCAGGTTTGCCTTGTCTACTAGCAACAAGCACAGTGGGCATGGGACATTTCTGCCTGACTACTACACTGGTGGATCTTCACTGATGGGAATTAGAGTATTCACTGATGAGAATAGTGCAGAGTTGGAGAACCTAATAACTAGGGGTTAGAAGATTGAACTGGAGAGGGGGAAAGGAGAGGGAAAAAGCAGAGGGGAAAAGGAGACCATGCCTGCCTTCAAGCATTGCAACATTACCATCCTGTCCTGAAAGGAAGAAAAAAGACCTCCTTCCCCCTTTCTCCTCTTAGAGTCACTCAGGTTTCCTCCTAGGACTCTGTTTTCTCTTGAGCAACAAGTAGCTAAAACACTCACAGACCCTCACTCATCATCCTCTTTGGATTAGCAAGACTCCTTTGAAAAAGGGAAGGTTTTCCTCTATCTCCTGTCAGGGAGGGATAAAACCAGTGAGAACCATGAGGAATTCCCATTTGCTCCTCTGTCCCATCTTGCCCTGCTCAAGCTATTGTGAGAGCTGTACAAATGAAGCCAAAGATTAAAATGTTGGCTTTGTTCCACAAGGATTTTTTTTCCTAAAGCTCCACACCACACACAAGTGTTAAATTAAACCCTTTCAGATCTTTATTGCATTCTACAACATGGAGTTTTCATTAAGAAAATCACCAGCCAAGTGCTGTGCTGCAAATGGGAGTGGGGATTGTGATCAACCAAGAGTCAGTTAAGGCTGGAAGGAAAAGATAAGGACAAGAGGGGAAAAAAAAGCAAATGAATTTATGTTGTCTAAGGCACTGAAGGGATTTACAAATTCATCAGGAGAAGAAGCACCAGGAAAAAAAAAAAAAGGTAGGTTCATTAATAAATGAGGATGAAATGAATGGCTCAGCAATGATTGAACAGCTTCTTTCAATCTGTCTTTAGCCAGAACAATAAAGAGAGAAAGTTTGGAGCAGAAAGGAAGGGAAAAAGCAAGTTGGAAAAGAGCAAGTTGGAAAAAAAAAGAAGCTTTAAAAGAGCAGAAGCATAAAGAAGTTGAAGAAGGCTATGTCCACAAACCAAATCAAGCAAATGACACCTTTAGAACTTAATCCAGAAAATACAAACCCATTTCCTCCAAGTATTTTTCATTCCAGCAGAATGAAGACAGAGCTGAACTGTTGAGCAATGTATACATCCAAAGCACCTGCATCAATGTATGCAGGATCAGGAGCCCAATTTGTTCTGGCAAGGCATTGACAAACTTATTATCCCAGTGACAAATCATCTGACAATGCACATTGAGCCAGGGAGGCTCCATAAAACCAACCAAAAAAAAAGAAAAAGAGCAAATGTAATAAAGATTTTCAATGAGGAATAGAGCTGGCAATGTTTAATTGGAAGTCAATAGCTATCCCTAGTGAAAGAATGGAACAAATATGACAGGGTCATTAAGAATCTAAAGGATAAAATCACCTGCAATAGAGAATCTTCTGCTTTTTAAGGAGTGGGCACAACTGTAAATCAAATAGAAGAGAAAGGAACAGGCCCTGGATGGACACAGTTAAAGCAGAGAGCAGCAGGAGTGGGACATAGGATGACTGAAGATAAACTCCAAGCCACAAGCTGAACTCAACACAGGTAATGTCCCTGCAGAGCCCTAATCCAAAAGATGGATAGACAGCAGGAGGGAAATAGCACAGCAGCTGGTTTGTTCACTGAGACTAGAGAAAATAGCAAATAACAACATTGTGCTGGGTTAGATGAGCACAAGAGGCTCTGGCTCTTTGTGTGTGTTGAGCAGAGGAGCATCCCATCCCAGCAAAGGGAGGGACAAAAGGGTTTCTGCACTATTGCAATACAACTAGCCCAAGGATTCATTCCATCAGGTTTTCCTCATCAGCAAAACTAGACAAAAAACACCCACAAAGATCAGAGACAGTGATAAACAGACCTGGAAAAACTTAGAAAGCAGCCTAAAAAGGGTTAAATGGGTAGAGCTTCTTGAGGAACAATGCCAAGGAAGTGAACTGGAAAGGACACTTGAGGCATGTGAATAGTGCAGAGCTGGAGAAGGGAATAAGTAGGAGTTATGAGAGAAAAAGGGA
Source organism: Bucco capensis (assembly GCA_013396975.1). Lineage (NCBI taxonomy): Eukaryota > Metazoa > Chordata > Aves > Piciformes > Bucconidae > Bucco > Bucco capensis. Next base: position 232,676 of record VWZO01004079.1, on the reverse strand, counting down.
AAGGAAAGAGAGGGAAGGGGAGAGAGAGACGGAAGGAGAGAGAGAAGGGGGAGAGAGGGAAGGGGAAAGAGAGGGAAGGAGAGAGAGGGAAGGAGAGAGAGGGAAAGGGAAGGAGAGAGAGAAAGGGAAGGCGAGAGAGAGAAAAGAAAGGAGAGAGAGGGAAAGGCAAGGAGAAAGAGAGAAAGGGAAGGGGAGAGAGACGGGGGAAGGAGAGAGA